>JAHWFP010000252.1:0-19001 GCA_023313725.1 Lithobius niger | reverse complement strand
TTACAATCAAAATAATTATCAGTCTTTCTTCATTAACTAGTAACAATACAAACTGACTACTACAAATAATAGGTACCACGAACAATTGCCGATACAATGGACGCACTACTTATTGTTGATGCTTGAATGCAATTAAACTTATTGTTTCCGTTTAAACAATGGAATTGTTATATTGAAGTTGTAACAACAACAAAAAAACCTGTGTTTTCCGCTTTGATTCTTCAGCTAAATTAAATTGTTCTTATCATCGTCGTGGGGCACATAATCCAATTTAAATTTGTGCGCCCGAAAAGTAAAAACACCTCCCCCCCCCCCCAAAAAAAAAAAAAACTTAACGAAACTAAACAAACTTAAATAAAATAGCTTAACATGCTTACTAATTTCCATCTCATAATTACTAAGAAAAAAATGGATTTCATCAATTTGGACCAAAAATAGGTGATAAAACAAAACTTGTTAAGGATTACCGCCAAGCTTTTCGGCTGTGTGAAGTCGTGATATCAAATGCCAAGCTCTTTCACCAAGCTAACACCACCGACTAAGACTGCAATCGTTAAATGAAATGATTTATTTAAAACAAAACCCACAAGGGTGGAAAAAACCACCAAGTTTCAGCCAATCAAAGTAGTGATATCAGAGCCAAAATGGCTGCCACCAAGTTGCTACATTAGTTGCCAAGCTAATCTTACAGAGTATTAGATAAAAGGTTAAATCAAAAACCTGACCATTGCTACTATCGGTAGCAATGGTCAAGTTTTTGATTTAACGTGTGAGGTAATAGTCGGTGGGATTAGTTTGGCAACTAATGTAGCAACTTGGTGGCAGCTATTTTGGCTCTGATATCACTAATTTGACTGAAACTTGGTGGGTTTTTTCACCCTTGTGGGTTTTGTTTTAGATATCACTACTTTTGTAGTTTTTTTTTTTTATTTCGCTGCAGTGAGGACTTCAATCATATAAAGTAAAGCGTTTGCTGATTTGCATTCAACCATCAACAATAAGTAGCGCGGGCTGCGGATTTAATAAGAGCTTAGTGGCCCGAAGCCATGCGCCTTACTACAAACAAGTAGCGCATCCATTTTAGCGACAATTATGTGTTGCCGATTATTTCTGGCAGTCCGTTTGCATTGATACTCGTTAACACTAATAACGAGTAATGCTTATTTTGATCATCGGTGACGTTTTCCCATCATACAGAAAAATAGCATTACAAATGATTACAATCTTTTTAGTTAATGCCTCCCCAAACGTCAAACCATAAAAGGCACGTATTGGAGTTAAGAGAGTGTTGAATACCAAATTTCATTTGTATCTGTCGCATAATTTATTTTATATGAGCGGAATTAGTAGTGAGTAGTCAGTATTACTATATATAGTAGTCAGCTAAAATCAACGATCTTCACGCACTTTTATGACATTGATACAGTTTATGCACGTGATTGACATATAACTATTCCTTGTCAGGGCCCAAAGACTGCCCATTTTCAACAATTTTCAAGCTATTTCACCACATAGGTATTTATCCCTCGCCATCGTGAAATACGCTCAGCTCTGGTTTTTGTTAAAGTACAACAGCCAGTGGCCATGAAACAACAATGGAAGGATTAAACAATGACTTTCTTACAATGAAGTTACAATGAAATGTGACAATTGTTGAACTTGGCGGGCGGCCCACTAGCGTGGTCCTTGAAAAGCAATTTTCATATACCGAGTTAGGCAACAAACATCACATCAATTCAATTGTCGAGGTTGTAAACCATTGTAGCGCGACGCCATTGCGTCAGTGTCTTATATCTTGAAGCATAGTTGGGCACATTTCAGGTACTTGGGGAAAAATAATAATGCCGTATAAAAGCTTAAATTTGTGTTGAAATCGTGACCAATGAGCCACCTCACAAAAATTAACTCGTGTAGGAATGCCAGCTAAGCTGCTTTCAATGCAAAATCCCTCAATAACGTTGTAAATGTGTTACTAGTTACTAGCTAGCTAGCTACTAGCTAGCAACTCCGCTCATCCCCATGTTAATTTCCATAGGGTGATTATTCATCGACACCGAGATAACGGGAAGGCTTCCAGCTATGAAATTGGGCGAATGGGTGCAGTACAATACGAACTGGATGCCTTTTATGGTTTGGAGCTTGGGGGCATAACGGGAATGGCGTGGGAGGGTGCGTAAGTACGAAAATATTGTTATAACCATTGTTAGTATTGTCGGCATCGTCTCTCATTGGACGGCCAAAATTCGGACAATGAGAACGTGTATACTGACGTGCGTGCCTAGACACACACTAGTGTATCATGATAAATCTAAACAGCGTTGCAAAGAAATTGTATTCACGTCCAATTGACGAAAAATAAACCAACTGTAGTAACAAAGTCAAAAATTGGTAAAGAGGCCACCAAGTTGAAAGTGGTTCGGCCCTTCAAATGAGTGATATCAACACACCAAACTAACTAAAAACAAATTACAACAAAATTAAAACCAAACCAAAAACCTATAAAGAGGTGACTAAGTTGAGAACGGTTCGGCCTATTGGCAAAAGATATCAAATTGTTGAAAACCAATTTCTTGTAGAAGTGGCACGTTATTACACATCTGCTCGGTAGTGGAGTTGAGTCAATACACAATTAAAAAAAAAAAAATATCATATCAAAAACCAAAACTGGTATAAGGGGCCGCCATGTTCCGAATGGTTCAGCCCTTCAAAGGAGTGATATCTGTGGGATAATTTCCCTACTGGTCCTTTAATTCCCCACTATTATATTTCCCCATACGATTCAGCTATGTCATTTTATAAGCTTGACCACTCCTAATTATTTAATTAAGCCGCGGTCGTCAGCAATGTACACAACTGTATTGTTGACTTAAAGGATCAGCCTTTGATGCTAAACAATGTCAAGCCTTCGGCCGAAGCGACTAAGTAAGAACATCATAACATTACTAAAGCTAATCTTCACTTAATTGTATCCTTGCTTGTTAGGCGAACTTCTTTCTTTGTATTCAATTGTGGTACATTCAAACCAAAGCACACCTTATTGTACCGGCAGTTTCCCCAGCCTAACAATTCTCTCTCTAAATCCCTCCGCTGAGAATCCTTTTCCTTAGCATCTAGCTTATTGACGAAAAGCGACACCTTTTACATGACGTGATTCGGATGGCCGCCATTGTTCAGGCCTAATGTTACTACCGCAAAAAATTCCTGAAAAGAAAAGGTAGCTATGCGTAGTTCTTGGCTTGAACTGTTAGCCGATCCAACACTCTTACAAGTGGTGTATGCTTTGGGACTTTACCAACATTTGAACTTTTATCTCAACGTACAGTAACCGTAATGAAATCCAGCCTGAGACTTAGGGAGAGAATCGTTGCCATGACAAGCTAGAGAGAGAGAGGCAAAACCCCTAACAACCAGTAATAAAGTTCTTCAAAAGTATTTGCCCGTCCTTTGATGAAACTTGCGACCATCCAACCTACAAATTACCCAATTCCACTTTGCTCATCGGTTCAGACGTAGGTGTGGCTGTTTCGCTTGACTTTTGGTCCATTCTGCTCGGAGGTCCGTGGAGGGACCGTACCACCGCTCTGCCCCCTTCAAGCCTGATAACTGGTCATTCAGCCGCCTATGCTCTTCCCACATTAATTGGTAGCATGACACGACATACCAAAATACCACCTGCTGAAATGTTTGCCTTGTCCAGAAGAGCCCAAAGAACTGTGTCAAATCAGAGAGAGAATTATTAGGCTGGGGAGACTGCCGGTACAATAAGGTGTGCTTTGGTTTGAATGTACAATTGCATACAAAGAAAGAAGTTCGCCTAACAAGCAAGGATACAATTAAGTGAAGACAATGTTATGATGTTCTTACATAGTCGCTTCGGCCGAAGGCTTGACATTGTTTATCATCAAGGGCTTAGCCTTTAAGTCAACAATACAGTTGTGTACATTGTTGGCGACAGCGGCTCAATTGAATAATTAGGTGTGGTCAAGCTTATAAAATGACATAGGTGAATGGTAAGGGGAAATTTAAGAGTGGGGAATTAAAGGACCAGTAGGGAAATTATCCCACAAGGCCCCCCATTCCCCTTACGGTGGAATAGGGCGGTGACCACGTCAAAAAAATTACTTGAAACCTCGTTAGCCAGAGAGGAGGAGTTTGTCATGTGACATTTAAGAAGTTACAGAAAACGTTAATTTTCTTAATTCTAAAGTAGTGATAAAATGCATAATATTTAATTGCAAAATTTAGAGTATGCTTAAAGATAGGACATAATACCGCAGTAAAGTAAACTTAGCTCAACAGCGAATTTAAAGATACTCCTAAGGTAAGGTTAACCAAACTAATAAATATTTTATTAAGTTTTAATTTTAATTACAAAGGGGAATATTCGGGAGATAAACCTTTTAAGCGAGCAGACGCACGGCGAGTAGAAGCGGAGGCAACGTTTATGGTAGTAGTATTTCGGCCTTTACGAGCAAGTTTAGCTGTCCGGTCGCTGATGATGGGTCAATACCGCTGGCGTTTGGATTTTGCCGTTGGGTTAGATTGACCCGAAACTATAGTACCCGAACCTGAGGTGCCAGAAGGACGGGTGATTACCTGCGAGAGACCTTCACCAAGAGAAGTGTGTACGGGGCTGACGACAGGAGTGGAGTGATTTAGTACATTCATGCGATCTTCAAGTGGCAAGCTTTCGTGCACATCGTGTGTAGGGCTATCCTGGCAAATACTTTCAATCCCTGACAAGGTATCGGCGGTAGACAAAGAGGGGGAACGGTAGAAGTGGGTGGCGGAGCCATCCCTGGTCGTGACGTCAAATCATTATTAGACGAATCATGTATAGGGGTCCGGTACAAGGGGCCCTTGCTGGTGTCAGTTTCCGGACGTCTGCCAGGAAGGGCCAGTAGATTCGCCTGTTGAAAATAAATGTAGGCGTTTACATCTTCTACAAAGGTAATATCGGTAGTAAATGCCGAGGAACCCGTGTATGGGTCGTAAACTTTATGTGCACGCCGATCTTCATGGAGGCCGAGATACACTCGTGGGGAGCCTGTCGGGCCCAGTTTCGTAGAGCGGTTACAGGGATGTAGGAAAATATAGCACAAGCACCCAAATCGTTTTAGATAATGGAATTTGGGACTTGTCCTGTCCAAGTTTGTAGTGGTGAGACATAGTTTGGAAGGGCTTTAGTACATAATCTATTATGAATTACAGTGGCTTGTAAGCAGGCATCTTCCCAAAAACATTGTGGTAAGCCAGCGTCTTGGAGAAGGGCTCTAGCGACAGTCTTCAAGTATAAATTGGCTCGCTCATTTATTGAGTTCTGCTGTGGGGTGTACGGTGTAGTGACCGCATGGAGGGTGCCCTGCTCCCTAAGGAAAGTTTGCAGTCGCTTGGACTGGTACATAAGTGCACCATCCGTAACGAGTTTGCCAAGAGTAAGTGTAGTCTCTGTTTGGCGCCTTTTAATCTCATTTACCAGGGTATCACAAACGTCTGCTTTACTGAGTAAAGGATGTGTGAAAAATCGCCTAGTTCCTATGTCCACAATTACCAGAAGTAGGTGTGAGCCGTCTATGGCGGGGTCCCAATTTATAAGGCACTCAACTGCAGACCAAATTTTCATGAGTGGGATTGGCGTCCTATGCAGTATGGGGGGATGGCTTCCATGTCTGGCCTTTGACATTATGCAAATATGACAAAGGGCATCAAATTTACCAGTAAGGGTCGGTGTTTGCAGAATACCAGCCTTTACCATAGATTGTATGCACTCTATGTATGTACCCACAGTACTACCTTATTATGCCCTTCACACTTCAAATGTTCGTGTAGACATTAATCTCTTCCACCGCCAAATGGGACATACATAGAAATACGAGAGCGTGGCAAGGAGGTAAATGATCCGTGAACAAATTGAGTACTTGCATCAGATTTTGATAGTCCACAAGTGTGGGAACTAGTAACTAAAGAAACCAAGGGGGAAAAGTGCCAATAAAGCATGAACGGACAGAATGGGTGTAAAGACAGTTCAACAAGCGAGAATGTTTTGAGAGATCGCAAGAACAGGTTGCGTTTGATGGCGTGGGGTCTGAGAATAAGATATTATTTGCGTAAGCTCTGGCTCGCTAGAGGCAGGAGAAATATAAGGCGATTCAGAGTGTCCATAGAGAATACCAGTAACTCCGTGTGCATGGGCCAAATAGGTTTCTCTCAGAACACTTTCACCGTAAACGTCATAAGACTCATCTATTAACAATTTAATAGAAAATAAGTGGTTTCTGCCGTGGACCAAACATGACCAAGTCTCTAGGCCTATTGCGCCTATTTATATAAACACCATTCGCTTGTAAGTTTGTGTTAA
Source organism: Lithobius niger (assembly GCA_023313725.1). Classification (NCBI taxonomy): domain Eukaryota; kingdom Metazoa; phylum Arthropoda; class Chilopoda; order Lithobiomorpha; family Lithobiidae; genus Lithobius; species Lithobius niger. The sequence continues at coordinate 12,643 of JAHWFP010000252.1, read as the reverse complement.
GGCCCGAATTGAGCAAGCGTGATGCTGAGAGCAAATTTTTAGCAGCAGCAGGGATTTCAACAACAATTTTTAATGCAACCCAACGTTTCAGTGGTCGGTCACTTTGGTTATAGACTTTGACCCGTAGGTCACCCACCAAAACACTGGTTGCTGTTGCACCATTTGCAGCTAAAGCAACGCTTACTCTTGGGCATTTCGACCTATCTATTTTTTTGCATGAGTGCGAGACTATTATTAAGGATGTGCCACTATCATGGGGGAAGGTTTGGTCCACTTTTAAGGATCTTAAGCTACTTTCACTCTGTGGTGAACATGCATTTGATATATATGGTTTTTGGTTTTCTACCGCTGAAATTTCTGTATCATTTTTGGTTGAAATGAGGGTTAATCCATAAGCGGTGTGCTGTTGGCACAAGAATGGCACGTTATCTGGCTTAGAGCATTGTTGGTTAAATCTGGGAGATTTCCGTCTATGCGTCATTTGTACTAGGTTAGCCTGTGGAGGAGGCGGTTAGCCTGTGGAGGAGGCGGTTTCCCATTACGTGAATTCTGTTGCCTTAAAGGATTCAGTTGGTCTCTTGGTCGGTTCCTCGAGTCACTGGTCAAGCGGCTCGGACACTGTCCACTTAAATGGCCAAACTCGAAGCCGGATCTGCACCTGGGTCCAGAGGGGTGGTCAGCAGGATCCACTTGGTCACAGATCCTAAAATCGTGGTCTTCACGGCAGTAGAGACGTGGTCTTGTGGGCTGCTTGTGGGGGGCCTGTAACGATTTGCCTTTGTGAGTAGTGTACTTCTTTCGAGAAGAATTAAACACGTAGTGGCAATGTCCAGATCTGTTCAAGCTTTGATTGTAGTAGGTCTTAATGCAAGTACGATCTGGGGGATTTCCCTGAGCTTCGTAACTCGCGTGGGAGTACCCACGTCAGTGAGTAGAAGGTCTGTAGAGATATGCCGCGTATACGGTTGACAAACAGTAGTCATTTTTCCTAGGATTCCGTACTTGAGGCTACTTGTTCTACTTGTACTTGTGCCAAATCAAGTGGTCTTCCAGAGCGTAGAAGGGATTCTCTGGCAACAGCTAAACTAGGATGATTTACACCTCTAATTACCCAAGTAGCTGCTTGCTGTTCAATGATAGGATAACCGGTTAGTATTATTTCCTCTATGATGGTGCAAGCTCTTCTGATATAGCTGCTAACGTCTTCAGATGGCTTCATGGAAATATTCATGAGGTCTTGCAATCTGTGCATTTGATCGAAGGGATCTACACGTTGGAATCAGCTGTGAGTCATTCTCAAACTAGGCGTACTCTTGTAATGTCCTATTCCAGTGACCATTTGACAAGAATAAACATTATTATCTAGGATGGCATAAGGGCAATCAATTGTATAAAACACTGATTATGTATAAAATAGGTAGGCTAAATAATAAGCAATCATTCATCCAATACTGGGCCTTTAATCGACACTCTGGCATACACAATATTGACCCCACAATATGGCCAATTAAATCAATGAACAGACTGTTATGATTGACGTATCGATTACAATTATTCGGCAATAAGTCGATCGAATGGCATTACGTCTTAAGTCGAGCGGAAAACCTAATCATTATTATATTCTCTAAATTATATAACTGAATCTCGGGTTAATTTAGTAGCATACGTATTGTTACTAGTTGAGCTAAACAATCATAGCTATTGCTATTGAATCAGAATACTTAGTTCTATTATAGAGGCTTGAGTGAGGCTATCGGCACTCGGCTTTAGCTCGGCGGCGAAGCCCCGTCACCAACTGCGGCACGGCTCCTGGCCTGGCGTACTTCGAATCGGGACCGACGGAATTTGACTGGCGTGCACTAGTTAAACAACTGGTGAGTGGCTGATGATCGACTGATATGATGCATTCCGAGGTTCGGTTAAAATACTGTAGCATTATCAGCCATGATCGATTCATTGTAGAATTGATTTATTATTCAAATGCTAAGTATAGTAACACTCTGACAGCTTGGGCCCTTATCACCAAATGGGACCTCTACGCATGTCAATCATTTCATTGTTGCTTTCGGGTTCATTAATTGTTCCCCGTATGCGGCACTTTGAAGTAATATGTCGGCGTAATTAACGGTCCCGTGTGGGAGGAATTTATCATTATTTCACGAAGTGATCGATCACGAGCGACGATCTTATCATAATTAAATCTACTTCTAGAAAGTCATTTAGGTTCTACGAAACTGTCGTAAATATTGTCAACTGGTAATCCCATCCTTTAAACGCTAACAATAGTTGTAATTACACTTGTTCAGGTTACAAATTATCTTGCCGCCTCTCGGTCGTCTTTGAAGAAGACTCCCAATTATATTTACTATCTGGAGTCGTTTTAATCTATCCGAATAAATATACGGCTCATGCATTTAATAAATGTATGATATTACGCAAGTATGTATCTAATTAATTAGTTGTATTGTTTCAGTTACGAATATTAATTAAGCCATTAATTATTTCCTTACATAATCCCTGTTCATCCTAAAATCATGGTACCTTTTTAGTGGTTCCTTATTTTAGCTTCCAAACCCAGCTCATTTATAACAGAAACTGCTTCACATAATTAAACAAGAATTTCGCATTTACTGACTGGCCCAAAGTTAATTGTCGTGTGACTAGGGGAAACCTTCTTTGAGGTAAAAAAAAACAACCTTCACAGAAATCAGGGCAATAATTATGTACAGCAAGATTAAATTGCCTCATTAATTGAGCAATACTATTCTGGGTGGAATTGGAATAAAATACTGTATGGCTTAAGTGCATGCAAGACTCGAGAGCGTATTCTCCATGTAACTGAACTCAAATTTAATAAATTCAACTTTGTTGCTGTTGATCTGAAATAAATAATATTTTTCTCTGAAGCGGCCACATGTGTCTGTTTTCCCTCTCATTTTCAAGGAGAGAGGCGTGGCACTTTTCCATATCGTGTTGTGCTCTACTTTCGACCTCGAGTTGGCCATCGTCCGGCCAAGGTCGTTCAAGGCTGAGTAGATTCTCTACCCTCGGTAATTACGTCGCCAACCATTTGGCCTAGTTTTACTCTAGCTGGGGGAATGAAAGAAAACACAAGCGTTACTGGCTGTTTTTTCAACTTTCAATTTTTTCCCTTTGAAATCTTGTTTCTTGCCTCTTCACATTTTGAAGAAAAGTCACTTTTATAGCCGAACGTGACTGCAAATTGCTCTTTATAAGCAACTTTATGAGTACTAAAAATATGGAATGTCCATGGTTCGATTCGAACAGTACTATTTGACATTGTCAAATTTAATCATTATTTCCCTGCAGTACCAATGGCAACCAGATTTCATCGGAATACACAGTCTTCATAAAATAAAATATCATATGCATGTTACATACATGAGTCGCCTAGAAACTTGTATGTTTCTGAATACAACATCACTTGTTTGGTCCAATGCTGGGATTCAAACTGGCGACCAAGTTATCAAAGTAAGTTCTAACATGCTTATTACTTATTTGATAAATTTTCATGCTACATAGTAACAAAATAAGCATTAGGACAAGGGAGGGGTCAGGATACCTGTTTTGTTACGCCGTTAAGTCATATTCACTTAACCCCTTCATTTAAGTGTCATCTACTGTTATTCCCAATGAAAATTTTCACGACTGTGTGCCTATTTCGTACTTAATGTTCAAAATATATTCACATACCGGTACTCCAAGTTTTGGTAGTATCTTTGTTAGTGTCTGCATTTGACTCTAAGTTTCATTTTCGTAGTAGCATAACGAGTACTGCAACTCATTATATATGCGGCTCGTTTTGATGTGGTGTGTAAAATATATTTACGTTTACTTGTATTTGTTTCACCCATTTGACTACTATGAGACAGTTCAGACTAACCCGTGCGGGAAGCCACCAATCGTAGCTTTGTAAGAAACAACTGTATTCGTGTTTGTCTGTTTTCCCTTTTGACTACCACGTGACAGTTCAAACTGACCAATACAGAAAGCCATCTATCATGGCATTTTAAGAACCTTGTTAATGTATATGTGTGTTAACCCATTTTGACTATCATGCTCAGGTCGAACCTAACAGTTAAGGTTCTGCCAACAAACATGACTTTTAGAAATTATTGTGTTTCCTCACAATCAATATGTTGAATGTGATCGGCACAATCCTTGAGCCTAATGTTGTGCGATGCTCTAGTGACTCGTATTCGTTACTAGAGTGAATGTTATGGAGTGATTCGTCTGTAAGGCTATCGCCTATAACGAGCTCTTTTGCATGGCAAAAAAACCGTTTTGCCTATGCTACCTTATTTGTCCTCCCTGCACATAAGCGACCAATACATAGGAAAGTCAGATGCTGGAATTCTAAAATTCCAGAAACCTACGATTTAAAATTAAATCGAAATGTAGCAATCATACAACATATTTTTTTCATTTGTGCTGCTAATTTTTTTTTTTAAATATGCAAGGTTCCAATAACTTGCTGTCATAGACTTTATTTTGCAGTATCTAAGCATTGCAATTGCACCTGTTTAACTTAGAATATGCACGGCATCCCTATGCCTGCTAATTTAATTTTGAATAACTTGTTCAGAGCGATGTTGCACCGCTTGTGTGGTGGCTAGCACCGGAAGTCACTTTAACTACATTTTTTTTCAATTAAGGGGACTAAGTTTCGCCCGACTTCCACGTCACTGAGTGACAATGTAACTACAGTCCTAGTTACCCTGGGCGAATCAAATAATACGAGTTGGCTAGACTCCATCATTGATTCGCTAGGTTAAAATCTGCACTTACAACACTAAAGTATCACATGCGGTTGTTGCCAACCAGGAACAAGTTATTTTCAGCATGCGGTAGTTCTTTCAAGGTTTTTTCACTACAACCTGAATAAACATGTGTAGTCTGTTCCTTAGGAACTTACGTGTGAGGTACTTTGAAACTTAGTGTAACCATTAAATTGAACTAACTTCTGGCGTTCCAGGTCTTAAGCGTACCTCACCCTTTATCAAATTGGATTCACACGGTGAATCATTTTATATAATTAACGTTAAGGGTGCCTTACCATAGATAACAGCAATGTTTCTTCAAGTTAATAAGCTTTACAATGAGTAAAAGCAATGTTTTTCAAGTTAATAAGCTTTACCATGGGTAACAACAATGTTTTTTAAGTTAATAAGCTATTTTATGTTGCCCCATTAACCTATGAAAATTTCTATATTTTAAGTTTGCATAGTAATGCTAATTAATTTATGTGTGTCGTGGCAAGGAGGGGTGGGGTGTATAATTTACACTGATGTTTTCACCACAAGGCTAGGGATCACTTATCTTTTTATTCATTAGTCCTGGATCATGGTGGAATGATCCCTGTTCTATGATTTAGCCTCTTTTCTCCATTTATCTGCCATCCTGACACTCTACCACAATTCACTGTATGTTGCACAATTTTTCTGAAAATATATGAATTTTGGACTACATCAGTTATATTACATTCACATATATTTCTAGGTTATCTGAAACATATCACAATTATTCACACTTTTGTATTTATTAGTGACATTTATATACTTTTATTTCATTGAAGTAATGTTTCAGAATTTTCTTTTCATATTTTAAAAGAATAATTCTGTATTTTCCCACTATGGAGCGAGTTTGCTAAATTTACTTCTTGGGTGGCTAGCAAGCTGTTGCCATGGTCATGGGTGAGATGTCCTGACCTACTTTGACCATCCCTTTCACTTGCTGATGAGTGTACATTAGCATGTTCACTTTCTCTGCTGAGGGAAGGGGTTGGGCAATAAACGAAAGTGGTCGGCGGGTTGAAAGGATTGGGGTACGGCTCTGGGCCATGTCGGCTTGATCTGACCTCAAAATGTAGCTAGGTCGAGGCCATGTAAACAATAGCTGATGGTCACTGCAATAGCAGAGGGGGTGAGCTAGGTCCCTAAGAAAAAGAGACAGCCCCCTTTTCGTGACATCAAGCCTGGGCTTTGCACCCATTGGTTTTGCCAATGTCCGTTTTTGGGTCACAGTTTTTCGCACTTGGGAAAATTCGGCAATTTTACCCGCACACGAAGTTGTGTACTTCCAATTGACAGTTCGTTTTCGCTCCCCTTTTATCATCATGGATCCCCCACATAAGAGAGGAAGACAACGCCAAAAGAGGAGAGGAGCGCGGTGGGGAATATGCCTTTCTACATCAAAGACTTTCTGCGACTTTTGTCGCTTAATTTATTGATATTTGGTGCCTGTTTGGACCACTATCAATATTGCGAAAGGACACCCGCCTTGTTTCAAGAGTGCCCCCATCGTTCCGTGGAGGAGACGCCTTATTCTCCTATGCTCCCCGATGAAGATCCTCTAGACTATGTGTTACGCCTCTTTTTTATGGAGGTAATACTGGAAAACCCTGGACAAAATTTTTTGGTTGATGGCGTTCCACCAGAAGAATCCTCTCGGTCCCAACAGCTCCGGCTAAGCTTGCACTTTTTAACATGTAGTCCCATAACGGCAAGACAGTGTCTTCATTGCCGCTATGTAACTTTCCCGCCATTCCCTCAAGGACCTGAAGGGTTTGCTGCTTATTTCTGGCGGGCGTTCAACGCCGAAAATGTATTCTTCATGCAACAAAATTTGCATAGAGCCGTGGTGCAGCATGAAGAGACCGCCCATCAGCAGGAGGCTTTCCTGCCGAACAAAAATCTGCCCAACGATATTGCAGAACTCTTCCCGGATCTTAAGAGGATTTGCCGCCGCTTCCGGACCTTATCTGCATCGCGCATGTTCACGATCCAAACGTCCCAATCATCGCCGATGCGGGAGCATCCGGCAGTGGCGTCCAGCAATGCCGGCACCCTGGTCCCTGTAGGCGTGACTGTCCCGTCTGCCATGATGGACAATATGGTAAGAAATTTCTTATTTAATATTGAATTTTTCTTTTCAAAATTTTCATCATGTGATGTTAAATTTAAAGTTTAGTCCAAATTTCATTCACATACTGGTTAGTAAGTGTTACTTTTTGATTTGCTGGAAGTAGAAATGACAATATAAAATTTGTTTATGCAAAATATTTCCTTTTGGACAACTTCCATAAGCTCTTTTAAATCTTATCACAATATTATGCGATTTAAGCTTAATTATTGACTGTAACTAGTCCTAAAAAAAATCTAATGCGATATATGCATTTGAAAACACATTATTGCTTTTTGAGCAAAGAGGTATGTCGTTATTGACGGTTACTTTTTTTTTTCCAAAAGTAAAATGGTTCTCAAAAGTAAAATCAAGTTACTTTGAAGTAAGATGTTTATTTTCAATTTTACTGGTATAGGCTCTATGAACTCTAGGCCTTTTGGTAAGTTACATTTACATGAAATGGTATAAAGTCAATATTTTTTTTTATTTATTTATATGTTGTTTTTATTAACAACGTGGTGCTAACCATTTAAAGCACTGGAAGAGGAATTTATACGAACTGGTCTCAAAATGAATGAAACTGCAATTTTATGTTTCATGATCCATTTCTTTATAGATGTGAAATGCAATATTGATTATTACTATTATTAATTTTAATTTTATAATTCATATCCTTATGGATGTAAAATTAGACAGTATAGCATAGCTATGTACAGTTCGTCCAACTTCATAACATTTTGATAATTTATGCTTTTAAAATAATTAAAGTAACATCTGCCTAGGACCTTCATTTGTTTCTTTCTTAAATTTAAGAAATGAATATCCTTAAAATGCTTTCATCATTTTCTATTCGTGAAAAAGATCCGTGTCATGTAATGATGTTCTTATTTATTTGTGTAATAAGTTTAATTTGGCTAGGTGGTCCGAACTAAAATAATGAAACTGGACTCCTATATAGCCTATTATTTTTTTTATGTGGCACCGTTTCCGTTTCAAGAATAACATGCTATCTAGAATAACTAGAGTGTGAGTGGAATGCAAGTTCTGAAAATTTTCAGTGGGGGGGGGGGTGATATTAAAATCTTAGTACAATTTGTTTATCGTTCAAGTTTGTATAGTACGTATAAGTTTAAACGACATAAACATTAATTTTGAATGTCTGGTAACCGTCCGGTTTTGCACTATTAGCCTCAACGAGTGCGGTAGCGCAAACTAAGCGCTAAAAGTAGATTAGGCTCTCTGCGTGTAGGAAAATTTAATTTCCGCTGCACGTTCGAACTCTAAAAATGGTTTTGAAAAGTAGTTGTAACCTATGGTCTGAATGCAATAGGATATTTTGCTCGTTTTATTTTAATTTGGATAATTATTAAGTTCTTTAACTAGGGATGTGGTATCACTCACAAAATTTTCATGCAATTATAACAATTATGTCGGGAAAAGAACACGTTCCAGCTATTATTATATGCCTGAACGTCATAATCCCGTATACAATTTTACAGTGATTTCCCTCCATATTGTTCTTATGAACGTGAGAAAAATTAAGGTAACAACACGTATTGCTATATGCGAAAATTTATACTAACGATGAACCAATTTACATGTCAATTTCACATGCATTCATAATTTTATGAATTGAATTTTAATCTTTGTCGTTCAATTTTCTTTATTTAAGATGACCTGGATAGCGACAGCGGCAACAATTAGCGCCATTGCCGTTCTAGACTGCCCGCTGAGCTAGCGGTGTGGTTGAGTTCGATATTGCCCGCCCTGAATTCAGGGTTATACATGAGGAGCCAAGTTGCAAACCATGGTATCTAACATTTTACGAACAGATGGCGCCAGCTATCGGTGCTTATTGGTACTATTATAGTTCATGTCTTTTGAAAGTGACACGTGCAAACTGTGTCATGAACCGCTTTAAAATGGACTTTAAAACGGCTATGAGTTGCATATCATGACATCTTCACCCAATTGTGAGTTTCAAAGCATGGTATGTAATATCCACCAATCAGCACTCGCGAATTCCGTTGTTTCAAGATGGAGGTCATCAACAACGCCGAAATCGATGAAAGCTTCGTAATTGTTTACAAAATCTGGCCTGGTAAGGCACGGAAGGTGTCAAAAAAAACCACAACAATTGAAGAGGAACGTATATAAGACTGACAGGTAATTCTTAGAAAGTGTAATAATTATAAATACGTCACAATGAGTAATAACGCTCACTATAGTCGAGCGCTGTCAGACGATTCGTATGGCGGAACATAATATGAAAGTTCTAGCCTAATGTTGCATCGCTGCGATTACTCATGTGCCGAAGCGTCGCTACGTTTGTTTTACGACTAGATGCAAATTGGGGCACATTATATCTTTAGGGGCTACTAATAATTATTGATTCGTGCCCAGATTATGTATGACTAAATTGATCATTGTTAATAATGTACACGAAAATATCCATTTCGTTTATGCTTTTCGGCGATTTGGTTCGTGTTTGAAATTTTTTGGATGAACGTGGGTTTACCGTCCCCCCCCCCTTCAAACGTACATATCGTTGGTAGCACTATGACTAATGTCAGGGGCGTACGCAAACTTTCAAAAGGGCGGAGGGCACACTTAAAAAATTTGAGCAATTATTGCAAACGTTTGTTGATTAATTTTTTTTTCTTGGAGTTCCTTGCTGCCATGCCCCAGTTTTGTGGACATGAAGAGAGCATCTCGGCTTCAAAAAGGACATTTTGGGTTAAGAGGGGGGAAGCACGTGCCCCAATGTTTGTACGCCTTTGTCTGGAGGATGACTATGCTGAATTTGTGTAGAAAGAGAAAAATGTTTGGTGGCAAAAGATGGTATGTTGCCTAATGAGCAGCAAAAAATGGTATCTTCATTTTAAGTTGTTGAAAAAATGGTATCAATTTTTAATTTTATTTTCGTTATGATGTTAAATAGATGTAACAACCAATACTACATAATTCTACAGTAAAAACATATAGATAAATTGTTTGCATTCGTTTTATTCAGTTTTTGGCATTTATCTCATTTCACCATAAGACGTAGATACCACGGTTTGCAACTTGGCTCCTCACATACTGTATATAGTTTTATTTTATTTGCTTTGCCATTTTAAGTGTTGAAGGGAAATGTCATGTTTTTATGATCATAGATACCTGAAAGTTCTTCCAAAGTAAATTTTCCTTATTTGTTTCTTAACTTTCTAAATGAAATCTTAAATTTTTCTTTCGTTTGGGTTTTTTTTTCATTATTTTATCATGACCAAGTATTAAATTTATACTTCTTAAATATGTGATCGTACACTGTTTTTGTACGTACTAATTTTGACCTTTTATTTTAGGAAATGTTTATGTTTTGTATATAGTCAATGTTCAATGTTTTATTTTATTTCTTGACTATTTTTCTCTTATATTTCATTTTAGTTGCCATTATATTTTACTTAATTACCAGAACCCTGGAATTGTTTGTTGTTCTATATATTTTATTCTGATTTTACCCTGGACTGCAACATTTTTAATTTACTTATTTTTCATAACCGTAATTTACTGTAAGGATTTAACTTTTCGTCCAATTGTTTTTGGTTACTAATTTTTCTCAAATAGTTTTCAAATCAAAATTACTAAATTTAATTTTCTTAAATTTCATCCATTCAATTATTTCAATTTTCTTGAATTTCCTTCATTCTATAATTTTAATTTCTATTCTACTGTAACTTATGGTTACGACATGGTTATGTGGATTTACGTTTTTATTTTGACAATTTCCCATGTCTTATCATTTTTGTTTGTAAATTATTTTACTTAAAATCAATGTTTTAATTTTCTGCGTTTTATTATTCCACTGTTTTTGTTGCAAAATTTTCGTATAGCATGTCTGTAATTATGTAATTTTAATTAACCTTACGTTACTTATTTTCTGTGATTTGCCATGTTTTTGTAAATGTTTTCATATTCATTTTATGTTTTATTATTTGTTTCCGTAATGCTGTAAATATTTATTAATTTACGTTTTTGTATGTCACGTATATACATGTTTACACATCTCGTATTTTTTCGTATTTCGTATTATTTGTTTGTATATATTTTTTCCCATATTTTTTAATAATAGTATTTTCGGCCAATGGTTGGCCCAACATCACACGCCAACACTTAAACGTTGGTCTAATGTTTGCATCCAACGGTTGGCCCATTATTATTATTGTAACATTGGCCAATGGCAGGGCCAACGTATTGGCCCTATGTTGGCAACATTTGTGTGCCTATGTTGTGCCAATGTCACAGCGCGAACTTTTTAAACGTTGGTCCAATGTTGTCATCAAACGGTTGTTCCATCTTATTTTGTCACATCGGCCAACGGCAGGGACAACGTATTGGCCCTATGTTGACAATATTTGTGTGCCTATGTTGTGCTAATGCCACAGCGCGAACTTTTTAAATGTTGGTCCAATGTTGCATCCAACGGTTGGCCCATCATTATTTTGTCACATCGGCCAACGGCAGGGCCAACATATTGGCCCTGTATTGGCAATATTTGTGTGCCTATGTTGTGCCAATGTCACAGCGCGAACTTTTTAAACGTTGGTCCAATGTTGTCATCCAACGGTTGGCCCATCATTACTTTGTCACATTGGCCAATGTCTAAGCTGACAGTAATTAGCCAACAATGGGTTAACAAAGTCTAAAGTGGTTGGTATGACTCCATAATGCCAACATTGGGGCACCATAGTCAACCACCAACTAAATAAAAATTTATTTAAAAAAATCACCATGCCTACAGGTAGTATCGAATCCGGTACCTGCCGAACTGGAGCTGTAGATGTTAACCACTACACCACCTGAGCTGCTTGTAAACCTCAGCTTAGACAGCGTGTAAGATGCTGGGAGAATTGGACTTGTAAAAATTTTATGAAGTTTCAAGTTTTATGAAAATTTAAAAGTAAAGAGTACAGAACGCAGAAATAAGATTTTATAATTACACCAAAGAGAAATTATAACTTGAGGGATGTATTGCTTAATATTATGAACAATCAAGCTATTCAAAGTAACGTTTGTTTGTTTGTTTGTATATTCGAATACAAAAGACTAATCCCGTCTTAAAACCTAACTTACACTACTCTATCTGAAATTAACGTTACTTTTGGTTAGACAATCCTATTTTACACTAAATAATTATTTAAACCGTAAGTAACATTACTTATGGTTAAATAATTCTATTTTTCATTGAATAATTATTTAAACCAGCGCTAAACTTTAGTTGTGTTAAAAGAAAATACGTTGACCCAATGAAGGACGGCCAAAGGACGGCCAGCAAACTTGTGCACATAAAAAAGAAATACGTAGGCCTAACGAAGGACGGCCAACTTGCTGGTACAGCAGATAAAGATATTCGTTGGTCCAACGAAGTATGGCCAACATATTGAAGGAGCAGCAAAAGAATACATTCACCCAACGAAGGACGCCCGACATACTGGGGGAGATGAAATAGAAATACGTAGGCCTAGCGAAGGACGGCCAACTTGCTGGTACAGCAAATAAAGATATACGTTGGTTTAACGAAGTGCGCCCATTGTATTGAAGGAGCAGTAAAAGAATACATTGACCCAATCAAGGACGCCCAACGTACTGGTGGAGATGAAATAGAAATACATTGACCCAACGAAGGATGCCCGACATACTGGTAGAGATGAAATAGAAATATGTAGGCACAGCGAAGGAT
>JAHWFP010000251.1:21310-32789 GCA_023313725.1 Lithobius niger | reverse complement strand
TTTCCCAAAGACACCTGGTTCCTGTGTGTGGTTGGGGGGGAGGGGGATAGCAGTTACAGTAATTGTTCAAAGTTTCTTCCCTGACCATTAATGCAGGTTTGACACCGTCGAGCCAATGAGTTTCGGACGTGTTCGAATATTCCAACGGTGGTTTTGTTTTTGCAATAGCCAGAGCGTGGGCGGAGGTGGGGAGGCGGAGCTGGAATTTGGGTTCTTAAATTATGCGATAACCAAAGAATAAGACGTTTTTGGCCAAATGTTTATATGAATTATATTCTTAGTTTGACCTAAGGAATTAGTCACCTAAGTTTGGACACGACCTTTTGTTACACCCTGTGTATAGCCGCAGTGAGCGCGTAAGCGAGGCAGGGACATTAGACGATTTTCCATTATACGAATTTGCTGTTAGACGATATTCCATTATACGAATTTCGTGTTTGACGATTTTCCGTTAAGGTATACTGTTATACTGTATACGTTCTTCCAATTATGCGATTTTCCAGTTAGGCGATTGCCCCTCGCCTCCGATGTTCTTGCTGATTAGGTAAAATACTTACGGCGTAAAATTGGGCAGTCCCCCTCAAGCAGAAGCTGTACATGTGCTGCACATTTTCCGAAACAGAACCAGCCTTAATCTGTCAGGAAAAAAAAAATGAAGCAATAAATAAACGTGTACGGGATAAACGAAAATCCCGAGTAAAATCTTAAGAGTGTTTGGCTTAATTTCTCAATTTCACGACTTACCATATCGTTAGCATAACTGGTACAGTGTTTAAACTGGAATGAAAGAAAGAAACACATCGTAAAATATAAACGGTTATAGCAACGAAATCAGCTGTAAATATTAAAAGAAGATATACAATGGAGCCAGCATTGTGAACAGCTAAGTATGACAATTGAGCAGCAATAAAAACCAAAAAAAAATCCCTGATTCACGATGACACGCTTATTTTTTTTCATCTTTGCTTTCTCACTTGTCATACCCGTTCAAAATGTTGGCTCCATTGTGTTTCTTCGTTTACTAAAATATAAATAGTTAATCAATACACAAAGTTAAATTAATGAAATTTTATTTGACTGAAGAGACATGAAACTTTAGTACATACATATATTATGTACATTACTCGATAACGGAACTTCATTGAATATCCCCAATGTGTTTAATTTAGTGAATCCCAAATCCTTGAGTTTGGCACATCGTCAACTTGGCATTAAACTGCAATTTTGCATAGATTTGTCCTTTTTTTTTTCAAAACTAGATCCGGGGTAAAATATGAAATAAAAAGAAGTGAAAGCATGTCTTTGGTTGAACCAGAAAGAAAGGCCCCGTTGGGCTCGATGGAATGCCGTGATAGTATTATTGTTTGGTCGCGACCCCATGCGGCCAATTGCGGAATGACTGGTTGTAACCATATTTTGGGATAACCCACTTTAAAAATTAAAGGCGTCTTTTCATCTTTTCTACTCCTAGATGCAGTACCGTAGAATCTTCGAGCAATATAAAGAAAATAGCGATAAATTAAAAAAAAAAAAAGTACAACACTATTCGCAGCACCGGTGCGAGTTGCATAACTAAAACGAGATCACGTGACCCACATCAGCCTTTTGGATGACTGAGAATCTGGAACGTGGATGCTGTGTTTAGAACATGGCCAACGCTATAGAAATGATGAACAGGCGCCTTTAAGTTGTACAGGTTTTAACGTAATATACAGACGTGAAAAATATGACTCGTGCTTCACTCAGTCCAGGCACGCCTTACTCCGTGTGCAAGAGTGCTCAACGACCTCCATGCGAGGAAGGAGATGGCTTCTTTAAGCCAAGGCCGACTGGGTTGGAAATCGCGTACCTCGCCACCTATACGCCAGTTCACATGCGTGCTGGAAAGTTGACGCCTTTTAGAACTGTTCTGGTAAAAATAGGATTCTGGTGATGTTGATACAACTGATTTGGGGCGGGAAACAAAGAAACCCATAGCTCACCCAAGTGCACATAAAACAACAAACGACGTTTCGGGATATATAACACCCGTTTTCAAGTGCATTAAACATCAGGAATCAAGCATCGTAAGTACAGAATACGCAATAAAATACATCATGCTAAAGCAAAATTCCCTTAAAGGCAATTCAACATTAAGAATCTTAAAACAAGAGAGAACTCAGATTTACTGGCGAAACAGCAAATCATGGAAGACCGCTCCTCGTCCTTCAAATGCAGGAGCGAAGTGAAGCCCAGTAGTACGGAATTTCTTTCGGTAATTATGCAGAAAACATCCTTTTGCTGCTAGCAACTAATTTCAGCTAAATTACCACTCCTTTTGTCGTTACGGTTCGGAAAATCACAAAGAAAACGTGGGCAAACGCTTGTTTATATTTAAAAAGAATTATTTAAACACGTTAAACCGCTACTCACAGCTATTGCTACCGCCGCCATTCTACGCGATGTGATAGGGCAACAAGAAAACCTGATTTCAACCAAAACATCAGCAAACGGAAATTATCTTGTCCCAAGCAGACGGTGTATGTTGATATTGTGGCCGGAATCGGTCTAAAGGGACGCGCACTATTATATACATCGAGAATTTGTGTAATCAGAAAGAGTATAACGCAAGCATTTGTGAAACAAGGAAGTGACATCAGTTGTTCCTTTTTTCACAAATGCTTGCCTCATACTATTTCTGAATACACAAATTCTCGATGTATATAATCGTGAGCGCGAAGCGCGCCCCTGCTGACGTTGTTTCATACTATAAAGAACTATTGGTGTAAAACTAAAATAAAAATGTAAATAACTTCCGTTTGCTGCTGTGTGGTCGAAATCAGGTTTTCTTGTCCTATCACATCGCGTAGAATGGCGGCGGTGTCAATTGCTGTGAGTAGCGGCATGAGTCTATGAAATTGACTATGTACGTTCCTACGGAACGTTTTATGTACTTATGCCTATACTAAACTCAGTATAAGTTTTCATCACTCTGGGTACTGAGAAAAGTCTGCAGAGTGTTGTACGTGCACTTTGCAGGCTTTTCATTCATGTGAATATAATTTCATAATTTTTAAACCTTTACAGAATAATATTTTTAATTAAGAGTGTGTATATTTACCCCAACTTTGTCTTGCAAATACTTTTCAATACACTGACTGTTTTGGCGCATATTTACAGACCTCTGAAAGAAAATACACATGATGAGAGCTAACCACAAAACGATTACATTACATCGGCCGCAAAAGAAAATGGCAACATTTTCATTGGGACACAGATCTTTTCCATTCGACCCAACATATCTTTCAGATTTTAAGTATTAAAGGCGGTCCAACAAATAATGGTTGTATGGTTGCATGTACTGTTACGGTTTCAAATATTTACAAAATTAATTAGAGTTAAAAGGACATGCTGCCTCACTTTTTTGCTTGTATCCCAAGCAAAATTGTTTATGCAACATTCACAGGTGTGAGTAAATGTTGCAATTCATTCATCTGAGACGAGGGAAAATGTTAGGAAATGAATCAGTTTGCTTCATTTTCATGTTTAAACTAACATTACAAACTTGGCTTACTCAGGAAAGCCAATATGGAAACTAGCGCACATTTAAAAGTAACATTAAAGGTACATGCATTCATGTTGGGTTTTCTGTATAACTCAGTTTTGCGGCACTAGTTTAACCGTATGTACTATAAATAAATGTTTTTTCTTTGGTGCGAGATGTTTTTGTGACATTAACTCTAACCTGTGTAAATGTTGCAAACGCTAGTTTCAACGGGTCGCACGCCATACCGGAAAGATTTATGGGCCTTTAAATAAAAATAAACTGCACCGTTCAAAAAGGGGTAAGTACTAATGCGGCATTAACAAAAAATACTTAAGGATTACGATACGAAACAAGTTTAAACCATAGAAAGAGCTGATAAGCGACCCTAAAAGGTTTAAAGATTTAAAGGGTTTAGGCGGATTTTGTACCCAGCGACTTTTTTTTAAGATCCGTAGATACATCGTATTTTTTGGGAGGGGAGGCGGGTGGGGGAGGGAAGGTTAAAACCGGAGTCCACTTGGGTTGGAGGCAAGGATTCTGAAAAACTTTGATCCATCTGAAAATGTAAGCTGGACCAGCAAGGACCCCTCAAAAATCTTCTTTAATATCGGCCCTGCTCCTTCTAGGGTTACCCCACAACAGCGTTGAAATCATTGAAACATTAAGGGTTACACGGAGCTTACAAGAAAATTAAAACGATGGCTTCTCCGGTGAAAAGAGATTAACATTAGAGTGAAATATAATTATATTAGTTGGGATGGGAAAGAGGAGGAGGAAGGAATTCGTTTTGCAATTTTGTTACGATTGCAACTATTCTGTACGGGAAAAATTGTTTCTTTTTTTACTGCGGACTCCCCCACCAACCCTGAGCTGATGTTTGGCTAAATGGTTTAAGTTTACAAACCTGGAAGATTATAAACCATACATTTTAAAGGAACATAAATCCCTGTTGGCTTTCCTGCACGACTCAGTTTTGCGACATTAGTTCAAACGAATGTAAATGTTGCCAACACATTCATTTTCTTGCTTTTTCTTGCGTGCGAGGTGATTTGGCGACATTAACTCTAACCTGTGTTGCCAACAGCAACCTCATCGGGTCGCACGATATACCGGAAGGATTTATGTCCTTTTAATCAACAGTGTGCAGTGAGTAAAAGGGTGAGTCGTGAAATGCCATTAAAAGGACATAAATCCTTCCGGTGTGTCGTGCGACCCGTTGTGAGAATAGCATTTGCAAAAATCATCTCGCACGAAAAAAAAACAACAAGAAAATGGTTGTGTTGGCCACATTTACATACGTTTGAACTAGTGTCGCAAAACTGAGTCATACAGGAATAAAATAAATTAGTATCATGACGGAAATGTTCAGCAATCGTCCAGGGTAATGTAAAATAAATCAGCGAAAGCCAGAAAATGGGGAATCCGTAGATTAAGCAGACGAAGTGAGTTAATTCTGCGCTTATCAGCTTTGTTAACGGTAAATCTTTTACTACTGCAATGAAAATTTATAGGATGTTGACTGAAACATAATACGATTGCTAGATTGGTGTGTTAAAACTGTGCAGCTTATTAGAAAATGATGGGCTAATTTATATTTTAAACATGTATACCAAACTAAAATAGTTTAGTTTTTTCAGTGACAACATTTACCCATGACTTACCATCGAATTGTATAGTAGGGGGTGCCAAACAATGATTGCCCCCCCCTCCCCCCCCCACTCCCCAGAGTAAAATAAACATGATATGGGGAAAATAAAAGTACCAATAGGTAGCCCATTTTATTATGGGTTTACACTCAACAACTCAATATCTAGTGTTGACTCCATTGGCGTCACGAATAGATTGAATTTGACAAACTCCATTTCCCGAAGTGCAGCATCGATGTACTCCTCCATCATGGCACGACTAAATCAAATTGCTGGAGGTTATTCAGACAGCATCCTTTTTTCAACCATTACCAGCTTTCAGAACTCTTTTGTGGCTCTTGGACAATAGCCCATAGGAGTAACATTAGAACCGAAACGAAAAAAATTATAGCAGCAAAACTACTTGCATTACAGAAAATTTTTTTTAAAAAGTCACCCTAATATTTCGCGTGGATTAAGCACACAAAAAACTGAGAAGATTCCTTGGATAGAACGACCCTTGCGTGGTTCCAGCATGTTTAGTGGTTTGGGGAAAAAATTCATCTTGTTTACATTGCATCGAAAATCCAAACAAAATGAATTTTTTTTTAATTAAGGAAGCATTTTTTCAAAAAGTGTTCTTGGCATGTGAGAGATGATACATCCAGCTTTACGAATGAAAAAAAAATGGTCTTGATAGAAAATCGTAGTTGGTTCCACATCATTTTGAAAAAGTTTTCTTTATTTTAGCAGTGGAGGGTTAGGCCTAACTGGGTTGAAGGCCAAGCTCTAGCTCTTGGTCGGAGAGACCTGATTCCTGGTAATGATTGTCCTTCAAGATGGATGCAAAGTTTTCACAGACATTCAGACCGGCACAATGAAGGCCACTGTTTATTACCAAAGAAACACGGAGCTTTTTTGAGTCACTTTTGTCGTCCTACCCTGCTCGTCTTCAATATTATTTATTCGTGACGGCAACAGAGTGAACAATGAATATTGAGCTTGTGAGTGTAAACCCACAATAAAATGTGCTACCTATCGATACTTTAATTTTTTCCCCCATCATGCTTAATTTACTCTGCGGAGGGGGGGGGGGGGTCGTCAGTACGTATCGTTGTTTGTCACCCTGTACATGACAACGTTAACAAAAAATAAAATAAAACAAAATAATTAACTGCGTGGTTTTACGACACGGTATTAAGATCGACTCCTAGAACGGTTTCATTCAAGAAGTTGCGTTAACTAATACCGGTAATACTGTCTGATTTTTGAAGTAGAATTTAGCTTTTTATTCTAAAAATCGGCTTTGTAGTTCGTTTCATTCTTGAGCTAATACTTCATCATTTGTTGTAACTCGTCTGCAACATTCCGTGCGTTTCTTTTCCTTGCATCAGTGCAGCAGCTGCAGAAGTTTGCTAAATGCCTACGTCACACAAACGTCACTAGCTCTAGAAGACCAAAAGAAACAGCCCCCTGGCGGATTAGTATACACAGAGAGCTATCAAACCATGGCCAGAAAACTAACTGCATGGCCCGCTCTACAACGATATTAGGGGGGTAGACAAAAGGGCCTCCACGTCTGGTTCATTTCGTCGACGTCTTTTCTTCGAGGTGGCATCTTTGTACGGAACGACGCGACATCCATTGGCAGTTAGTGGCGGTTTTCGAAATAATAAATTTGTAAGTAGATTTTGGTGGCAAATTTTTATTATCTGTAAAAGTATTTTTAAATAGTTTTTAAAAATGCCACTCAGGCACAGTTAAGCTATTTCTCTGCGTTTGCAAACAAAAAACAAAAAACAAAGCAACACATTCGTTGGCAATTTGTACGGAGGGTGTCGCCCTCGGTTGACAAAATGTGGCAACTGTATAGAATCGCATCAGCGGCACTTTCGGCGGCCATATTACTAACCCTATGTTTTTTTTTTTTTCATCCAAGATCCGGCCAATATTGTAGAGAGCCCTGATCAAACGTATCGCCAAAAAAATCGCCGCTGCCATCTCCGTGCGATTGTCGTAATCGTTCAACTCGCTGAAAGGCATTCGTGAAGGTGTTGTTAGCAATCGAAATGAATCAATATAATTTTATGGTTGTGTATTTATTACTTCAGCCACCTCTAGCTTTGTGGTTTCAGTTAAATAAATATAAATACACGGCCGTATTTGCTGTAGATGATCAAACTTTTTATCGATGGGAAGCGGCCATCTTGTTTCCGCAGAAGAGCTAGCACCTTTTTTGTTGCTGCATGGCTGCATTTAGCACTGCGCGAAACCAGGAAAATAGACGCGTCCGCTACATGCAGCACTTCAAATTGCAGCTAAATTGTAAGGAAAAGAAACAGTCGTCCAGCGAACTGTTTAGCACTGCGAGGAAAAGAAACGCGCGGTTACTGGGCGCAAACCCAAATGGGCTTGATTAGTGATACACGAATACTGATCCAAACCTATAGCCTACTTCCGTTCCCTTTTGGACTGAAATGTTACATTGCGTGAGTGGGGACTCGAACACTCGACTCTTTGTGTCCAGTATGGTCTCTCTCAATGTGACTGAGCGGTTAGGCGTCAGCCTTTGAACTCAAAGGTCGAGGGTTCAGTTTCCCGCTCTGACAGTCTGATAATTAAGTCCTACAGGCACCAGAAATTAGATTGCATCTGTACTTATTGGTCTGTGAATTCTGTGATCCAATCTTGTGTGGCGGAGTGAACATAACCAACCTGCACAAATGTCGGTCGCCACCCCCAAACTACGCCGTGGGAAATGTGTCGTTTGCCGACTTCTATTTAAGTGTTATTTGAGAAAAAAAGGTGACTGCAGTAATTCTGAAACTAAATTTTCGTATCTCAGTAGTAGAAAAACGAACGTGTTTGGGAAGTATGTTCGTATTGTTAGAAGGCCCTAACTAATTACATTTTCCCGAATATTTTCCGAATTTGAGACTTGGAACAACACAAATGTTTAAGCCTAATATATAAAAATATAAGCTTCAACTTTTTTTCACTGACAAGTTTGGGTGGGTTTAGGCAATGACAATTTTCTCGTTCACTAGCTTTTACTTGGTTAATACTAAATCTGCTGGCTGCTTCTCGCCTTTACCAGAGAAGCGGATTTCGAGTTGTCTATACGTAGTCACCATGGCAACAACGCGGACGCAAATCTTCTCCTCGTGCCTCAGGATCCGACGTACGATACGTGCATCATGACAGCGTCGATTTATGACAACAAGAAAACAATTTTTACTGCAGTACAAGACGACGGACTGATTTCTGATTGCCGGCATTCGATTTTTTGTCTTCGATTCGATAACCCCGAAATGGACGCCATGTTGGATTTTGAATTCTCGCTGCGAGTAGCTGTTTATTCTAGCGTCATCTGATCAACGCTAGAAGTTTTTTTTGAGCGAGCATAGCAGATCATAGACGTAGCGTGAAATGACAACAATGCTGTAAATGTTTAAAATTACTGTTACATTTTGTTCTTTATCCGTGTTGTCATTTATATTATATTTAATTTTTTCATCTTTTACCGTTCGTTTAGTAGAAACGGGATAGTAATCGCAAATAAATAACGGTTGACTAGCAAATGCGTTCGGCGAGCAAGAAGATCTCGTTGCGTAAACGCACCCTTAATTTCAATGTCTACTGGCAAGTGGCGAGTATACTGTTTAATTTTAGAAGTTTTAATCTCAATATTAAAAAGCTGTAGAAAGGAACTTTTTTTTTTCTGTTTTACATAAATTATGTAAAAATATTTTGTAAATAACATTCTTACCGTTTCACCGTCAACGGTCTGGCTTTTACTGAGGCATTCCTCACACTCGGCAGTCTAGAAGAATAAAAATCAAACAAAAAAAAACGGTTTCACAAAAAGATGGGTTATAGACAATTTTCCTGACGGACAACTGAAATATTGAAACGGGCATAAGAAAAGTACAAATATTTCTCCTTTCTATATTTTTTCGGCGAAGCTTCTGAAAATGTATTATTTTAGTAACATTTATAACCCGGCGCTCAGTCAAAACCCGGCGCTTCATTGAGCTTGGAGATTTCCGA
This sequence comes from Lithobius niger, assembly GCA_023313725.1. Classification (NCBI taxonomy): domain Eukaryota; kingdom Metazoa; phylum Arthropoda; class Chilopoda; order Lithobiomorpha; family Lithobiidae; genus Lithobius; species Lithobius niger. The sequence goes on along the minus strand of JAHWFP010000251.1, from coordinate 23,588 downwards.
CTGCTGCCAAACTAAAAATACAGTACAATGAAATACGTCATATATTACAAATCCAACCTATTTAATGTTTTGATGATACAGGACTGGTTTCTGGAACTTTCCGTAATTTTAGCGTGTATTCTAATATGAAATGCGTACATTTGGGTCTTTTCGCTGCATCGTTTTTTTTTTAAACTAATGCTTTCAAGAAGAACAGCTTCTCCCCCCCCCCCCCCCCCCCCTCTCCCAAAAAGCAATTATTGAGGTCGAAAATTATAATTTTTGTTTCAGGTAGATCACACTTGTTTGTTTAAAGAATTTATTAAAATTCTTAAAAGCAACGTGCAGCAAGCTTCTTCGAAGACAAAATCGAACTAACAAAAAAAATTAAAACCACACGTTTTACGAACGGTATCTTAAAGTCTATTAAAACTAAAGATGGCTTATATCATAAAACGAAAACAAATGCCTATAAATACTAATATCAAATACAGATATCTTTCCTATCTAAATAAAGTAATTTAATTAAAAATAAATTCACATATGCAAAGTGGTTCCCAAGAAACAGTGAAAAGTAATTATCTACGGAAAAGCCTGGAACCAACTCCACAACGAAAACGGGCGAGCGTGTAAATTCTTTGGCCAGAAGTTGAAACTGGTACGTTATTGCCTTGAAAAATAGAAATTGGCACATTGGCACATTGTTGCCTATGGTTAGATACCTTACTGTAGTTTAGACTTTGTATCACGGCAGGTGGTCTCGGACCAAGGCTCCTGTGAATAAATAAATAAATAAAATTTGTTCTGTTACGCTATTTTAGTGCTCGCTGCAGCCAGAAACAGGCACTACAATAGCGTAAAATGCTTCAGCTTCCGGGGCTTCGCCTAAGGCTTCGCCCCGGCCCCCACTGGGGGAGCTTACAGCGCCCCCCAGACCCCCTAGCTTGGTTTTCCAGAGCCGCAGCGACGGCGCCCTCCACCCCCGTAGGAGTGCCCGTTGAAAGTTCGGGACCTGCGCCTTTTGGCTACCAGTCCGCCTCTGCTGTCAACTACGTGAGAAAAGGGGAGGAGGGGCAGAAGAGGGCCGGGTAAGGAGCTAGGAAGGGAGGAAAGGGTAGAAGAGATGGGAAGACGAGGACAGGGAGATGATGGGACAAAAGAGGGAAAGGGGAGGCAGAAGATGGGAGGAAAAAGGAAACTTACAGGAAGAAAAATTGCCTGTCGCAATTAATGTTCAGGCAACAACGACCGAAAACTGGGAAACAACCACGGGTGAAACAAAACCCGGGCGAAGCCTGGTACGATGCTAGTTCCTAGAATAAATCTTTACTTTGCCACTTTACATTTTGAAGTTTTCTCCTGTATTTGGTACGGTACTTACATTGTTACAAATTGTCTTGAGTTCCTCGTCATTGAATCCAATTGCGTAGTGACCACCACCTCCACCGTAATGTCCACCGCCGTAATTTCCACGGCCATACTGTCCTTCGCTCCTACGACGTACCATCTTTGGTATCAGCTCAGCCTCCAATGGTGACATACTAGCATCGGAACAATCTACCTGAAAAACGTTGAACACCTGAAACAAAGGCAAATCTTAACCTTATTGCTTTTCACAAATTATCGACATTGTGTACAAAGAGAATGATTTTTTTTTTAATTTATTTATGTATTTTTTTTTTTTTAAGTTAGACTCAGTTTGTTTATTCGAACATTAAGTAAAGCACTATACTATAAATACGACAAGGAGCGCGTCCAATACGAATTAGGAGGGTTGGACGCAACGGACAATAAAACAGATTCGTTCGAGAATCGTTGCGTATACAAAATTGCACCCACCTTTAATCAAGTTTTTAGAAGAATTATACATTTATGATACGATACCTTAATTTGGCTGGTCTATATAGATCTGAGAAAGCTCCGATTCCTTTTTAATGATCGCCTCACGTGGTGCTATACCTGCGGTGTTTTGGAATGAAAATAATGAACGATTATCGGGGACAAAATGGGGCTTTCAGCGTTTGACCATCCGGCCCCTCGGCCCTGAGTCCGCCACTGATGTTTTAGTCTGAGAAATGCTCATTAAAAGTTATTTAAGACTAATAGTCGTAAAACTAATCTCCCTTTTTTTTCCTAACAGTGCAACGGGCTGGCCAGGGGCATCGAAACTGTATTTAAGTTTAATTTACACTGCGTCAACTAACAGATTTTCCCCCCCCAAAAAAATAAATAAATAGTAGTAATAAATATGGACACAACCAAACAGCGACGTGCACAGAAAGGGGAGGGGGGGGGGGGG
>JAHWFP010000251.1:0-21210 GCA_023313725.1 Lithobius niger | reverse complement strand
GACGTGCACAGAAAGGGGAGGGGGGGGGGGGGGTGCAGGGAGTGCATTGCCCCTGCCCTTTGCGGAAAATGCCTTATTTATGAAAGGGGAAAAATGGACTCTTTGTACCTGAGAATGGGCCTAATTGCCTAAAAAAGACCTATACATAGGACAAAAAAAAAGGCTAAGAAAGGGTAAACGAGAGAGGAAAAATGGTCACCAGAAGAAATGCCCCCAGAAAAAAGACCTCCAACTTAATGTGCCCTTTTACTAGAAATTGCCCCTCCTTGCCCTCTCAAGGGTCTGTGCATGCTACTACAACCAAAAGTTTATAAAAAGTCCCATAGGAATAACAAGTAACGAACTGTAATTTATTCACTGTGATGTAGCGTTTAACAAGTCGCGTGCTTTTCACGATCTTTTAAATCGTTGCCCCCCCCCCTTTTAAACCCCGGAAATTTCCCCCCCCCCCAAAAAAAAAAACCTTTTCATATGCCGATTGAGACTGCCTGTATAGATGTTTTCCAGTAGCCAAGTAAAATTAGTAGCAGTCCGCGCCAACAAAATACAGTCGTAAAGAAAACGTGCTTTGATTTTGATGAAAGGACAAGGTTGGTTTTAAAATGTTTTAGAAATTGCTTCGATCTTAAGTCAGTAAACATAGAGCGGCTAAGAGACGTAAAACCAAAATTTTACCTTAAAATAGACTAACAAAATATCCTCCCCGAGACCTAATCCGAATATTTGTTTCCGAGCACGCTGTTACTTACTGTTACATACATGGGCTATAGATAACAAAAGAATAGGAGCTACGACAAAATGAATTTTTAGTCGTAAAGCCCTGACCAGACAGAGAAAAATATGAATCGAAGCGACGCGTTACATTGAGCCTACAACGTCAAAATTGCTCTAATCTTAAACGCTTCACGGTGCGTTTATCGACCGATTTTCACATATTTGAAGCACCATTTCGTGTCTCGCAGCCAGTTTAGTCTATGGGCTAAAAGCTGCATTTAAGCATCGCCCCCACCGTCCAGCAATCAAGCAATGGAGAGCAAAAAAACTAAATATAACTTCCACGACGTGGCGTTTGATTTGGGTCTACTGACTTCGTAACAAAACAGTCACTCATGGGAGTTCAGAAATTGCTCCGTAAATTGTTTCGACAGCGCGAATTCCTGCATGCATTCACACAAACAATAGCGTAGAGTAGTTTCCCTGGCAACGATACTTTCGCCATCACAGTGTGATTCGCCATTAGCTTCCAACTGCGACACGACGTTACAAGATCGTGCCTGAGTTTAGTCTCACTATCTACATTCCCTAGGTGATTTCACGAAAACAGGCACAAAGCCCAAACGATTACTTACCGCAAGTACGAGAAATAAAGCTCCGTACATGTAAAGCGCCATTGCCGTCGTATCGAGTAATTCGAAACTGGAATCTATGTTCGAAAAATGTGCTGGTAGCAAATATGTGTGTAAACTGGCCATATTTATACCACTTCTTTCCGGGGGAAAAAACACTATCGGTCAGGTGACTAACCTGTTAAGTCTTGAAGTGGAAAATTGCAAAACAAAGACAACGACGGTATAATTCGCGGAAATTTTGCAATGATAGAATATTTCAGCGATTAACTTTAAGCTGTGACATCAATAATTGAAATAGGTTTTCCGTTTTAACCCATTATATCTGCATCCGTTCGCCGTATTTTGCAGATAACTGCGATGTATTTGAAAAGCTCATAGAATATATTTTCCTTATTTAGAGGATTTCCTTCGGGCAAGGGTTTCAGCAAGGTTGCCGACTTCGAACATAAAATGAAAACCAATGACCCGCTAACACTGCATCAGTAATTCAACGTATTGTTTGGTACAGATATACTGGAGGAGGATAAAAATTAATTTGAGATTGACGAATGCATTTGGAAAGACAGCATATCAACAGGACAGTACTACACATTCTGAATGTGTGGTGCACTGAAAAGTATACGTATTGCACATTACAAAAAAAAAAACCGTCTCCGAACTTTTGCTACTACAATACGCCAAATGAGTGATCATGCGATCATGGTAGGAGTTCTCGTCTGACGCTATTATTTTTGTTAAAAAAAAAAAGCAGAAAATGTCATTGCTTTACAGCTCCCCGTCCTCTTCCTTTCTGCAGGCTTTTACACTTTTTAAATCTACGAACACCTTACTTTTCCGCAATAAATTGGGGGGGGGGGGGGAGATGGGGAATCGTACTGCACGAGGTTACGTAAAGTTGATTACTTTAAATTTTTTGTCTATTAACCGACGATAAAATAACACACGAAAATGTCACACTACAATTTGTTTAAGCTTTGCTGCTTAATTTTTTTATATGTATAAAGATTATTTAGAACAATCAAGTTTTAAAAAAAAAAGAAAAATAGTAGCCCTTCTCCCTCCACGCACGCCAGTCTTACGCGCAATTCGGCGATATTTAAGGCTAAACACTGAAATGCTGAAGAATTCCCAGTTTCCCTTAAAGCCGTCCAAATGTTTTTTTTTTTTTTCGTGGTCAAAAACTGAACCATGACCGACGAAAACAAGCTAACATGAAGTCGAAATTTGCGCTCTTCTAACACCTTACTCGAATTTCTACCAGATAAAGGTATATACAAAAAGTGTATCATACACATACCCGTGTATATATACGATTGAAGTACTCTCTCCAACAAAACTAAAACTATCCTATTCAATATATTTCGACCAAACTTGGCCAGATAGTAGATACGTATGGAGGGTATATTTATACCAAAAATTATAAGAGTACAGGTACAAGAGTAAAAGTATACAAAGTATACAAACCGTAAAAGGTATGCAGTTTGTATTGTACTGCACCCATTCATCCATTTCATAGCTGGAAGCCTTCCTGTTATCTCGGTATTGATGAATAATCACCCTATGGGATTTAACATGGGGATGAGCGGACTAGCAAGCTAGTAGCTAGTAGCTAGCAACTAGTAACACATTTTCAACGTTATTGAGGGTCAGATTTTGCATTAAAAGCAGCTTAGCTGGCATTCCTATACACGAGTTCATTTTTGTCAGGTGGGTCATTGCTTTCGAATTCAACACATTTTAAGCTTTTGTACCGCATTATTATTTCTCCCCAAGTACCTGAAATGTGCCAACTACGCTTCAAGATGTAAGACACTGACGCTTTGGCGCCGCGCTACAATGGTTTACAACCTCGACAATTGAATTGATGTGATGTTTGTTGCCTAACTTGACGCGACACACTAGCGTGTGTCTATAGATAACCTCAGGAATTAATCAGCAGCAGCAGCAGCCGGCAATCAAAAGTAACGTTTTTTTCATTATTCGTGCGCATGCTATGTCTCTGCTACGGTGCGTAACAATTCTTGGAGTACGTGTTATGTATTACAAACATTGTTGATGGGTAAAATGAAAGAATCCGTGCGCATATCATATCAAAAACCAAAACTGGTAAAAGTTCCGAAAGGTTCAGCCCTTCAAAGGAGTGCTATCAACACACCAAAACATTCGCCAAGTTAATCGCACCGCTTAATAGTTCGAAGGTTAAATGAAAACTAGAACATTGTTAGCCTCGAAATTTGTAGCTATTAACGATAGAATGGTATATTTATTTCGTGGATGCAGGCTTTCGGAGCTGAACGGAATTGTTTCAAAGTAGCAACAATTATTACCCCAATGTGCCGTCCTTCTGTTGTTAAAGATAACACACATGAATTGTTTCAAGGTTGGTGGAAACAACCACGGAGATTAACATACAGCAGGTGTTTGCATACTGAATGCTGACTTACTTAGTGATAGGATTTTTTTTTTAAGAATTCAATAAAACTCAGGTATGCGTATTTTTGGGGGCTGCGCCAAAATTGCGACGAAATGTCCTGTTAACTTTCAGTTGCATGAATTAGTTTCGGATACTTTTTTTTAAGGATTATATGGGTCAGTCGTGGGATATGAACCAGCATTCGCTTTGTTTGGACACGAGGAAGCTGACCACTCGGTTAATGCTGCTTGCTTTGCTCGGGTCCACGGGGACCCTTCACAAAGTTCAAGAGGGGAGGGGAATAGGGGAGGGGAAGGGGGTTGAGAAGGGGAGATCACAATAAGTGCTTACTGAATGTGCGCATCAAGCAGAAGGGGGAATACGGGTAGGTGCCGGGAGGGGATGGGTGTTTTTTTGGGGATTAATAAATTTATAACTAAACACCAGGGGGGCTGGGGAGAAAGGCAGGGAGATATACAGACCCGATACTGCTGGAGGGTGGTCGGGGGGGGGGGGGGCTGGGGGGGAAAGAAGTGTGCAGGTTGGGGAGGGGGAGAAATTGAAAAAGCCACGATGCGCCGTAGGGCGTGCAGCGGGGTGTGGGGTGGCTGGGTGTTCGGGGGGGGGGGGGGCAGAACACAGCACCCACGTTCCACATTCTCCGTCACCCAATAGGCTGATTTATGTGGGTCCACGTGATCTCGTTTTAGTTATACAAATCACTGCGCTGCTACGAATAGTGTTGTTCCATTTTTAATTTACCGCTATTTTCTTTATATTGCTCGAAGATTCTACGGTGCTATATCTAGGAGATGAAAAGGTGAAAAGGCGCCTTTAAGGTAAAGCACCGGATTCACAACATAAAAATCAGTCTTGCATCTGTATTTATTTAATAAAAACTAAGCTACAGTGAACATTAATAGGAAAAAAGCTGCAGCATATATAGCAGAATGTGGGCTTGCATTACAACAAAAACAAAAATCATTAAAATTAGATTGGTACCATGCGTAGCCTAAATTTTGTCTTAGTACCACTTTTGTGTAATGCTGCATTTCATAGTGCTGTCTATGCGATAGCGTGGTTTGCATTAATTGATATTTGGTTACAAAGTCGTTAACAACCGCAAAATTCCATATGCTAGTGATTTTCTATGTTACTGCAATACAGCGGACCACGTTTTTAATTAGCAGTTCTTTTATTTTTACAAAGGGAAAGACTCACTGTTTGCTAAATTTATCTCGACTCACGTTTAAATTTATCGTCGTAAATTTACGGGCAACTCCTTCATGGGCAAAGGTAAATTAGTGAGCAATAATTTACGGCAATAATTCTGTAACCAGACACGTTTCTGATTCACTTGTATGTTAACAACCCTAATGGATGTGGTCTTACAGTGGAAATGTTTTTTTGTATACCTCCAAATAATTTAAGTTTCATCGTCTCGTGAGCTTGGCAGCTGGTTTGGTTACTGTTGCCAAGAAGTCCAAACTGCTTCACGTAAACTGACATTTCCGACACGGTTTACATAACCCAAGACCTGTCATTTACCCTTTGGAGACCACGTTTAAAAATACGTAAGTTAAAATGAAGTATCTCGAGACATTCGTCATTGCGTGACGTTACAAAAAACAGAACTGTAAATTTTAGTCAATTAAAATCCAAAAATAACTGATTTTCGAAACTATTTATGGGTTTTGAAAGCTCAAAAGACAAAATTAAAACATATAAGACACACAAACAAGATATGTGTTTTTTGCGAGCTTGGTAAATGATCCACGTAAAACTTCAGACGCCTATTGTTGATCACTCGTAACAAAGGAAATTCGCTGCGTTACCAGAAATCTTAAAAGAGTTTAAGATTTTCTATTTTTAAATGTCGTGTTTGGCCCAGTCACCTAAAAAAAAAACCATGAGGGCGTAGTGACATTTAATACCCACCCAAATACAAGCTAAAGCAATTTATCATTGGTTGGGGGAGATGTGCCCTACTTCTCGTCTCCCCTCTCTACCCCCCCCCCCACCACCACCACCCACAGGAGCCCCCAAGGCGAAAACTATAATTATCATCTGTGGAATTGGGATCAAGTAATAAATACTGCAACGAAAAGGCCTAACCACGAAAAACAATAATAAAATTCCTTTGATAATACCGAGGAGGGGTCGGATTAATTCAATCTTTTCAGTTTTTTTTCCGTTTTTTTTTCAAAATATCTCGATTTGGCAGTTTGGTTGGCAGCAATTTACGAAGTACCCATTCATGTGAAAAACTTCATATTTTAAATATAAAACATTTAATTTAAGTATTAAGGCAGCAGGATTTTTAATGGTTTTTCTCTAGATTAATAAAATTCGGGAAGTCAACCTGTTGAAAATAAGCAATTAGCATTGAGTCTACTAGACGTCAGCCTTATTAGCAGACGAATATGTTGATAGTTCTTTAGAAGCACATAAAAAAAAAAATGATAACCACCCTGCTTACTCAAGAAATTCGTGAGGATGTTAAATTGCTTTGTGAAGGAACTTTTTTTTATGTGACTAGGACAAACTGAGCCTTAAGAAAAAATAAGGTCAAATTCGTCAGAAGAAGAGTGAATGAATTTCCAGTGTACTGTTTTGCGCGCGTTTAGAATGTTGAATTCATTAAGCATATGGAGTTTTCGGAGACAGACTGGCAGCTTGTATTTTGTTATCAAGTAACAAAATCTCAATTTAATTTGTGAAGCCTCGCATATTGATGCATGATTTGTGAACTATTCATATTCACCAAGACGGCCACTGTTTCACAAATGTTACCACTTACCTCAACATCGGCATGGTAACGTTTTTGTAGTGATCAGCTGAGTTTTCTAGGTGTTGCGTGGAGAACTTACAAACTCTAAAAAAGATGTTCCTTGATTGCGTGCCTTACAGGTTTTCAGAATAATCATTTGACGTTTCAAACCCAATAAAATGTTTCCACAGTTTTTTGGGGGAAAAAGTAGCATTTTAGCTGCATTTTACAAACACTGTCAGTACCATTTTGATTGACAGCGTCACACACTTCTACGTTTGTCCTTGTCTGCGATGGTAGTGAAAGTTCAACACTCTCCAATCCTAAATTGTATGAAATGTACAGTGTTTCTTCAGATTAATCTTTAAACACTCTTTTTTAGTAGCATTTTTTTTATTGCCTTTATTTGCTACGCAGCGTATTTTTGGGAATTCTGGTAGCAGAATTTCAAATTCTGATTTGGACACACTGTTTCGAAACAGCGTGATCGCATCTTTTATCACTTCTGCGGCAAAGCGCGCAAGTGGTGGAAGATCTATCCTCATTCGCTCGTAAAGATCTGTGTTGGATTCGTTCGCAGAGCACTTGACAGGAATCATGTGAAAAATGTTTTGAGTTAAATTTTACATCACAACGGAAAACACATGTATTTAGCACCCCTCCCTTGACCGAGTAATCATCTTCAGCACTCATGTACGTCTAGTACGCAGTCTGATTTCCCTAGTTACAAATTGGCCTGGCCTTCAAGATGACATTAACTTTGACTCTGTCCAATCGAAACCCAATATTATTGTTAAGAACGTAGGTTCTCAGCCAACCCGGTTTGGGTTCGGCCTCCTAAAAGTACAAAAAAAAATAATCGGAGCCACGGGAATTTTATAACTCGACTACCCCAATCCGCGGCGAATTTTACAGAAGCAAGGTAAAAAGCAATAACAACAGCCAAATCATCGACTAAAAATAGAAAAATTCGGCATGTCTTTATTACGTACTTCCATGCCACTGAGATACTGCTTAAAGATAAACATGGAGCCAATTAGTGCACAAGTAAAACAATAAACACATGACGTTTCGGGGTTATTAGCACCCCGTTATCAAGTGTGGAAATCAGTTCAAAGGCTTAATACAACAACAAAAGAACTAACAAGAATCATGTTATGGCAGACACTCCTAATAAAATAAAAATTAATTTTTTTTTTAAACAAGAACCTACGCATTGCTGGTCGAAACTACAAATGCAGTAGTACGGCCAGCAAGACGACCTCTTCCCTGCGAGTGCAGGTAAGAAATGACGCCGGATGCTTTCTTCACGCATTATATACTCAAGATCAGTGGGAGAGGGATGGAGGGGGGAGTGGGCTTCAAGTTGCGAACTGGGATAGCCCCAACTGTTTTTTTTTTTATGGGGACGTATTCGTTCATGTTTCTGTTTTCAGGACAAAGGTCGTCTTGGTGGGCTTCCTACTGCATTTGCTGCCTCGGTCGGTTTTGTTTTTTTAATTAAATTTTTATTTTATTAGGAGTGTCTGCCATAACACGATTTTTGTTTTTTTCCTTTTATTTTTGCACGAAGCCTTTGTGGTGATTTTCACATTTGCTAACGGGGTGAGTTTATCCCCGAAACGTCGTGGTTTATTGTTTTACTTGTGCACTGGTTGGCTCCATTTTTATCTTTAAACTCTTCCAGTGCTGGTTTCGATTATATACTGAGATACTGTGACCGAGATTCAATCACTGTGCAGTCGCCCATGTCGTCTGTGCCATCTCACCAAGGCCACCCTAGGGATTCGAACCAGGAAACCTCCGATGTCGAAATAATGTCTAGAAAATGTGGTAAAATGTCTAGCTGCAGAGGGAGGCTGGCTGGCAGTCTCTCACACTACTCTGACTTGCAGGGACTTTACCAGAGTCTCCTTTGCTGACGCCAGCCAGATCAACGTCTTCAGCTCTGTCACCGCTTAGGTACAACGACCAAAATCTTAACGTTTCAAACCCTCTTTTAATTTATAATGAGGCCTATTGTGATGGGATCTAATTTGCAGGGGCCTAGGGATGATCGTCTAACTGGAAAATCACATAATCGGAAGTACGTGTACAGCATAACAATATAACGGAATTCGTATAATGGAAAATCGTCTAACGTCCCTACCTCACTCGTGCTACCGCGCTCGCCACGGCTTTACATTATATAACATCAGAAACTGCAGCCATATTATTGTCCAGTTAATGATTGTCCATTATATGATACTGCGTTTAGATGATTTTCCAGATTATTTAATTTTCGGCATATGTCAGCGAATTATCACATTAGTCGATTTTCCAGTTAGACTTTCGTCCGACGCCCAACAGGACCCAACATTCTTTCAGCGTGCAACTTCATCTGAACAAATTACCACGATGCCGCCAGGTCACCATTTGCAGACACGACCATAATAAGAAACGTGCTAAGCCGAAAGCTATTCGTCATTCACTCAAACTTTAAAAAAAAAAATAGGGACAAAACAAACAACAAAAAGACAAAATTCATCTGTTTTCATTCCTGTGCCAACAACTAAACTAACTTCTCTTCCGACAAATCTTTCTTTAGCAACGCGTAGTTTGTCGCTCTCAACAGTGTTTACAAAACAAATCAAAAAATTTGGAGCGCTTTAGCCCTTCGCAAACAGCGCTTCCACTAATTACTCACACGACCGTGTTGGATCAACAAGATTTTCTATTCCTGGTTCGTTGACGGCAGCTATATACGTGCAGGCCCCGTCGTGCTCGCTATTCTTGTTTGTGACCCAGGGGCTATTTCACGAAAGGAGAAAATTGTTTTCAGGTTGTTACGAAATGCCCAGCTGTGGGGGAGTAGTATTTGTTATTAGTAGCCCAGAGATAGATCGATAATTCTGAAGTCTGAATGCCGTTTGCGAGTCTTGCAAATCCGTCAACGTGCGGTGGTTCTAACTAGGAAGATTAGTGGGACGTGCCGGGTTATGCAAATAGAATTTTATAAATATTCATGAAACGGTCCCCCGTAAATGATTAAACAAACCCAACCTGCCAACAACGTTCGCTGTGTTACTTCCAGCCCCCTGCCAACGCATTTACGCCTTGTCGTCGCGTAGCTAAACCGATTTACCAGCGCCGAAATGTTTCTGTCAACAGCGACTCGTTTGTGTTATGATGAACTCGACTGGCTGCTGACTTGGAATGGCGTGACGGAGGTGACGAATTTTGTTACTTTTTTCTGTCACGCGGTGGCAGGACGTTGTAACCGGCCAAGCCGTTTAAAGGGACACCCGTTCCGCCGTATAACATTCCACCTGCCTTATAACAGTTCGCGCTGATCGCATTCAGCGCATACCAAGGGTCATCTAAGATAGTTAGCTGCGTTCTTCGCATTGTGCCGAATAGACGTACCAGCATGAACGCATCAATCGTGTCGTCACAAACCGGAATGATTCTCGTATTTTAACATTACAATTTATAATTTTCTAGGCTAGTGTCTTATAATTTTGCTTCGGCTATCTATAGGAATAATTAATTTTATTGTTTACCGCATTACTCTTTTGGATTTTTGATCTCATGGTAATTAGCATCAAATTAGTACATGCACACACAGGGATGAAACGTAAGCGCGCAAAGCATCATATACTTATGCGTCGTTCGTAAATAAGTTCCATTATATTCAACATAAAATCTCTTAGACGCCACATTTAAAAAATGATTTTTAGCTAGGGAAAGACTAACGGTAAATAAATAGACCGTTGGGGCCGTAATTGATGTGAAGCATCGAGAAAATGGCGCTGGGAGGTATATCCCTTTAAATAGTAGGTCACTAAGGTCGTTGCCAACGTGATCTCTGTGTAATCTAGTTAAGCAATGCTAAGATACATGTGCCGTCGAAGCGCGTTCAAACTGGTTGAAGAAAAGTTTCCTTCAGGGACGACGACGCTAAAATCACTTTACTGGGGAGGCTGCATTGGGGCAGCTATTTTAGCCAGGGGTGGGGGGGGGGGCCGAACCGAAAAATGCTACTTTTGAGGTCCCCCTCCCAAAAAAACAAAGAATAAAAGTAAAAATAACACTCTTAATTCTCTTTCTCACACCAAACGTTCTCACTGTTTTCTACACCATTTTTTTGGAATATTTTTAAATGCAGCTACAAAAAAAAAAAAATTATTTTACAACTGTCACATTAACAACTAGGCTCCATTGACGTAACGTCAAGTACTTCCTGTCGCTTTGAAAGAAACTGACGTAGTTTTCTTAATAAGTGACCAGAGTTTTCTTCGTTTATACGTTTGACTTTTATCTGATGGCGGGGGAGCGCCAGGGGGCGGCCAAAAATGTATGGCGGCGAGCCCCCCCCCCCCCCCCCCCAGCGTCGTCCGTGGTTTCCTGACGGGTCAGAGGGCCCACACTTCTCATACACATAAAAGTACTCAATTTTCGGCAAAAAACTGTTGCTTGGCGGCTTTTACCTGAACACATCAGACAAATTTACAACCCCAAAATCGCTATATAAAGCATAAAAAAAAATGAGTCAATACAATCAAAACAAGTAAACATGTAAAAACGAAGGATGCAGCTTTTAGCTGTCAACAGCCCAGGCTCCATCTTGATATGATGTCCGAGATAGTCTGATGGCATTGACTGGTAAATTCTTGTCGACCTGAACCCAAGTTTGAATCTTGGGGACATTTTTCACACAACCTAGAACATGTTATTTATTTGTAGTGATGGTGTACGATTCAAGTCCCATCTAATCTTTTCATTTTTCTCATGGATGCTGTGCTAAAATCAATGAAATGGTTCGACCCAAGTTCATGTTTGAAATTTCATTGATTTTAAGCACAACCTGCATCCACTTATAACCTCATTTTTTTTTTTAACAAAAATCTAATTCTTTTAGTTATGGGGCAGTTGGGTGGCTTTTAAGTGCATGAAATAGGGTAATCTTAAAATTAAATTTTAAACCACTCAAATAATATTTTTTGACTATTCCACCTATGTTAAACAATGATGAACTTGAAGGGGCCACCTTATGGTAGCTCAAGTTGTCACTTCATGATGAAATTCTTTGTGCGTTGTACTGGTATACTATAAGACAATTTATTTACACCCAAGCGTTCTGCCAAGGATAAATTTAGATAGCATTTCAATTAATTTGTGGTGTACAAGATTAATTATTAAAAAAAAATCTCAAATAAAGAACCTCAAGTCCATCGACATACAAATTGGATTTAATTTTTGGGAATTGATTTTTCCCGTTGTCACAATAAAATTCAGTAAAAAACTCTGCCAAGCGAGTGTTGTCCACCACACGCAGTCATGTGTTTTAATTGTTTTTTACTGAATTTTATTGTGACCAAGGGACAAATTAATACCGAAAATTAAATTCCATTTGTATGTTGGTGTACCTGTGGCTCTTCAATACCTATCAGGAACAGTTTTTTTAATAAGTAAATTTAGCTCGATAACAACTACACGCTGAATTTCAGTTTGTTTTGCCCTATACTTTATCCGTGTACAACATTCTTCTGCCTTACACTTTGCTTGTGGCGATAAGGCGGAACGTCGTGGCTTTATTCTGAAAACACCGGCGTAAATCGTCCATTTAATACTCCATTCAATTTTTATCATGCTGAAATATAAAAAAAAAAACCAAAAGCGGAATGTAAAAAGAACAATCATGAAGGGAGTATTTACGAAAATAAAATTTCCCAAATCTTTTAGAACCCCCCCCCCCCCCCCCCAATCCACCCACTTTGAAATCTGTTTTTCTTTCACATGTCTCTCTCTCTCTTTATCCTGAACTGCATCACCGAGTTCTCAAAAGGCCAAGCCGCTTTCCTGAAATCGACATGCCTTTTAATCCTCTGATTTTGCTTTCGTCTCGTCAAGGGGAGGTGGGAGTCGGGTGGGTGGGTGAGTGGGTAGGAAGACGTACATTTCCATCCTAAGCTTGATGTATATGCGACCAAATTTCCCGCGGGATAACGATTGGTTGAGATAGATCGAGATTTTGAAGCGAAGGAAAAGGGAAACAGCTTTAAAAGCAAAGCAAGCTAAGCAAGCAAGCGTGCATGCACTAACGTTAGCCGTCCCGGTCTCCCGATGATCCGATTTCCCGTTTTAACCCTCTATAGAATCCGTAACGCTGCCTCTGTGCCTCTGTGAGCAGGAAAAAAAGGGCGAATGGACCTGCCATGCGCAGAAACTCCCGATATCCACGCGTACGCGTTTGAATGGAATCCGTGCCTTAGGAATGAGCCCGTGGTAGTGGTGTGGGTGGCGGAAGATGCTGTATTGGTTTGAGAGGGAGAGAGGGCTCTTTCCATCTTTACACTTCGGATAGTGACTCAAATAGAGGTCCATTCGGCAAATTTGAGGTCAGGAACGCACTGACCACACAACCCACATTAAGATCGGTGACACATGCTGTTCTTCCGTGCTGCTGGTGTGGGCACGGTCCAGCTGATAGGACTAGTGGATTGCGGGATTGGCAGCTGAAGGGTGAAATGAATTCCGGAATTGCTTGGAATGAAAAGGAAAAACCTACAGACTTACATGGTTGGTTTATTGGACAGGGCCGTATCCAGATCACCACCACACATAACACGTGCGGTGGATAAAATTCTATCATGATGGACAGTGTTGTGACGTTATTTATCATTTACATCTTGGTGGTTTCTATTGAGAAGTGGTAATTAATACCTTACAAACTAATTGTTGTGAGTGTGTTTGTTCAAGTAATGATTGTTTGAAGTACTCTTTGTTGTATGTGAAGACTGGGGCAGAAATCCGTTAGTGTTACCGCTTCCAAACTAATCTAATCTGATCTGTAACCTGTCGACTTTACGATAGTCTTTGGTTTTGCCTTTAAACTGTCTCCTTTCTGAAGACACGTAGTGGTGGCAGAACTTTCGGAAAGTTAGGTAATTAGCAGCACCGTATAAGATTGTTGAGCCGACTCATGTTAAAGATAACAACCCCTTTCTATAGGTTGGATACCTATCTTAACAATGGTGCCTGAGGTGGTAGCAATATAATCTTACTTTCTTACAACATTAACATTTCCAGTAAAAACATGAACCCGACAACTTTTCTGGGAACGTGGCCATGCTGTAAAGTGGGAATGGCTCGCAACTGCAAAATTAGTGAATTTTATTCGATTTATTTTTAGATTCTTTTCTAAGAGAAAATAAATTGAATTTTTTTGTTCAAGTAATCCCCCCTCCCCTCCCCATTGTTTTCCCCCCTTAAGTATAAGTTCCAACTTTACTGGCATCCTGGGTCGTGGCTGTGCTGTGGGTAAGGTTAAATCGTGGCTACGGCCCTGGTATTGGATGAGTTTATACTTCAGTTTCTTCAACCATTCATTAATAGACTGTACGTGTGGTTTTATGTGATCAAAAAGTAAAAAGCCAATAAGGTGCACAAACATAAAACTAAAAATGCCACTTTTCGAGTCGGATACGACTCTTTCTCAAGCCATACTTCGCACGAGGCTAAAAGTAAAAACGTGTAAAAACACTGGGCGAACCCACAAAGCACTCAATTTAAAAAAAAAATAAAAATGAACCTAAACCAAGGAAACCTGGCAATAGAGAGCCCAGAGATTACTTATTGCAGGTCGTAAGTGCTGGAGGAGTTGAATGCTGGGGCTTAAAAGGCAAAGTCCCCTGGCGCGAAACATTTTCAATTCAGAGTTTGTTCAAGATTGGATTACATTCGGGTCATCGTTCATTTTCAAGCATAAGAAGATTATCTGCCTGAAAATAATTAAGATGATTATCCACCTATTGCACGCCTAAAAAATGAACAATTATTCGAATATATTCCATTCTTGCGTAAACTCAGAAATAACCATTTTTCCCTCCAGGGGACTTTGCCTTATAAACCCCAGCAGTGAACTCCATCAGCACTTATACGACCTGCATTTGCAAGAAGTAATGTCTGGGCTCCCTATTGTCAGGTTTTACCCTGGCTTGGGTTCATTTTTAGTTTTTAGTTGTTGTTATTGTATGCTTTTGATGTGCTTTGTGGGTTCGCCCAGTGTTTTTAACACGTTTTGACTTTTAGCCTAGTGCTAAGTATTGACTTGTGCTGCACCTATTGGCTGTTTTACTTTTTAATCTCTGTTTTTGGTGCTTTTTTCATCAATCACATGTGATTTTATGTGTCATTTTATCGACAAATCCGTAAATAGGACACAAATATAGGGTACAAAATGCACAAATAGTAAACATATACAAATATACAAGTGGGGCACAAATCCACAATTAGGACACTTTGGAAACTTTGAAATGAATCGGACAAGGGATTTAAAAGTTATGGTGGATACAGGCAGATAGACAAGATACTTGGACGCACTTCGAAGCTCTTCTGCTTTGCCTTGCACCGCACTTCTCTACCAGATGGAACGTGGGACAGCTATTTACTGACAACCTAGTGAGTACAGCTGTTAATGAATATCACTAAAAAAAAATCGGTGTAGATGTGTAACCTTTCAAACACATCATAACTTATCACAGGGACTTGGCGTCTCGACGCTCGCGCGCCGTATGGATAGAGACTCTAGACATAAAATGAAGGGGCAAAACCACCCAGAAGCCTTATCGTAGAACAATTGAGTTTCATTAAATTTTACGCTATTATCATCAATGGAACTCGCACTGCACGTCTTTATTGATAACTTGTCTCACGTTCCAAGTCATTGTGTAACCGGCTGTTTACATGATAGCAATACGCCACATGAAGCAACACTTCATGGTGCGCCTTGCAGTTAGGTATTCTGTCTGTGCACCTGCTCATTAGCCGCGCCCAAACGCGCCTACAGAGCATGCGCCAACAGGACTGCTAAACCAGGCTGATCCGGTTCGATGCAGTACAGCAGGTCACGTGACGTAATAGCCTAAGGCGAGGTCTATTGTTCTCCCGCGTATAAATACGAGGGGCTGAGAGCAGATCTGGCAGACAGTCGAGGAGAGGCAACCGATAAGGTCGTCTCTCTGAGCACTACGCTAGGGCTGACCAGGCTTCTAAACCTGAGTCAGTGCCTAATATGTGAACTCTGAGTACAGAACCCCTAGCTGTACTGTAAGGTGTGAATTGTGCTTGAGCCTTTGCTTGAAATCAATCGTCCACTCCCTGAGTCGTCACAATTGTTTGTACTCGTACGTTGTCCACAGCGATCTGAGAAGCGTTTTTGCATCAAGGTAAAAGCCCCGGCCATAAACGGAAATTGACTTAGAAAGAAAAAACTGAAAACCTTCTCAGAACGCTCTGGACAACCTAGTGGTACAAATAATGACTTGGAACGTGAGAAATGTTAACAATAAAGACGTTCAGCGTGAGTTCCAGTGATTAATATAGTGATTACAAAGAAAACTCGGATTGTTCTACGATATCTTTTCTGGCTGATTTCGCCCCTTTAATTATTATGTATAGAGTGCATCAACGCGACGCGCGCGCGCACGAGGGACGTCGGGACGACAAGCCCCTGTGATCCCTTTCGTACCCGAATTAATTCTGGTGACTTTTTAAAATACCATGTCTGTTAGTTGGGTCTGTCACAGGATTCGAACCAGCATTTACTAGCCTTGGAGATGAGGACGCTGACCACTGGGCTGTTCTGCTACCCGGGCCAAGAATGAACTTGCTGGGCGAAATTAGATTAATAATTTCATTGCTTTGCTCGGCGTCCCTGGGTCCCTACTGCAAACCTCACGACGTGTCCGGGGACTTACTTTTTCGTCCCTCTTGTAGTTGTACCTGGCGTATGTCAGTGGGTACGCCAGGTCCTGAAGGGTTATGCCGGGTGAAGAAAAATATTGTAAAACCCGTTCGGACCTGTATTAATTCTGGTGATTTTTTTTTTTTTTAATTATTGTGTGCGGTTGTAGAGTCGGTCGCGGAATTCGAACCGATATTCGAACTTGGTTTAGACACTGACCACTGGATTGTTGCTGTTCTTGGTTACCGGGGCCCCCTCACCAAAGCTCGTGACATGCCTAGGGAATTTTTTCCCCCCCCCCCCCCATCTTGTTGCTGTGCCCGTTTCGGCATGCCTGGCCTGAGACAGTTAATGTGTCGCACTGTTTTTGACTTTCTTTTATAGAGTCTGCTAATTGTAACTGCATGATCGAAATTTTTTTAAATTTTTATTTCAGATGATACGAAGTACCGGAGTTCTTGATTGTACCAGCAACAACAATAATTGACATACGAATAATAACAACAAATACAAAAGTACAATACAAATACAAACAAAAATAAAGTAAAATTGGGGTTGCCGTTTTTAGCGTTGGAATTGTGGAAGATGCCAGGGTCTAAACATACTACGTCTCCACAACACAGACGTAGTAACTATGGAAAGATGCGAACTTTAGTTCTGAGAACGAGCAGCCAAAACTTAAAGGCGCCTTTTCACCTTTTAACTCCTAGATATAGCACCGTAGAATCTTCGAGCAATATAAAGAAAATAACGGTAAATTTAAAAAAAGGAACAACACTTCGCAGCAGTGTCGCGAATTTTCATAACTAAAAAGAGATCACGTGACCCACATCAACCTACTGGATGACAGAGAATCTGGAACATGGATGCTGTGTTTAGAATATGGGTACCGGTATCGAAATGGTGAATCGTCGCCTTTAAGAGGAAGTTCTGTAACTGTCAATCTTCGCTATGAAACCGATAATTCGTTTGCACTGATTTAGTTTTAAAAACTCAAGGAACAAAATACACGTTTAGTTTCCTTAATGTGGCAACCTTACCGTTAAAACCTTAATTTGGCACAGTAACTTGTTAGTAATTTCTAGCAATTTATTCAGATCCCATGCATGAGACCTAGGTTAGTTACGCGATTCTTACTGTCCTCGTTGGTTAGGAAACGAGGATACTATCCACTGGGTTCTATTCTTGCTGGCTTTGCCAGGGTACCCGGTGACTCCTCGCAATGTTTGTGGCATGCGTTTGGAGTTAGTTTTTTTCCTGTTCGCAGTGTGTATCCGACAGGGTAACCAATGCGTTTGGTTTGGTATTTTTCCTGTTGTAGCAAGCATTCCACTTGATATCCCACGCTTTTTTGCACAGTTTTAGTACCTGTTTAAACTGGATACAACGCCATATTCGCGATTAAAGGAAAATCAGTGGTAATACTACAATACTACCAATACTACAAGAAAATAATAAGGCTTCACCAAAAAGCTACTACCTTGAAGCTAAAAAAAAAAACCCTAAGGGTAAAAGCTTTTCCAGAAAGCATTATAATTTTGTAACCTTACGTTCACCTATCTTCAATACATCTTACAATTACGACATTATTCATTCATATAATATTAAAGCAACATCCGGCCGGCCTTATAACAGACACGCGCAGTCTTTTGTTCGCGAGATTCGGCGTAGTAATACTACAACGTCACTTCCGCCCTCGTCTTCTCGTGATCACGTGAACGACGTCTGGCCTAGCAGACGAATCGCGGGTCACGTGGCAGCATTGACGCAAAAACTGTGTCGTCACAACCGGAAACAATGAAACGTCATGGTTACTGTAGACGGCAAAGGATAATATACGTGAGGGACGCAGTAAATAAAGTTGCCAATATTCAACAGAAAATCTCCTAGACGCCACATTTTAAAACGGATTTTTTGCTACGGATTGACTAACGGTAAGTAAATAAAACTTTGGGGCCGTACTTTGATGTGGAGGATCGAGAAAAATGGCGCTTGGAGGAATGTTTTTTTAACTGTTTACCGTCTTGACTGGCTTGACTGTCTTTCCTGAACGATTCTTGGACTGTGAAACAACGATTGCTATTAAAGTCCGTACTGAAGTTTCAATGGCCCCTACAATTAGCGTTCAAATTGTTAGTGCCATTCACAAGCAGGTTTCTTCTAAACACTTAACAACCTATATGTATCGCGTGTGCGTACCACAAACAATTTAAGCACCATTTTTAAAGTCCCTTGATACTCTAATGGCTATTCAGTGACACTTGAGTGGCCTCACCTGCGTAATAAAAACTAATTACAATCCCAAAAGAACTAAGTTATGCCAAACATTTCATGGGTTCAGAGCAACAGCGAGAAAACTCACAACACATTCTATTACACGGTTTTTACGGTTTTAGATGTGTTCTCCGCTTCCACATTACCAAAACAAGCCCGTAACCAACCCATTATTCCATTACTCGTTGTACAATACAACACGGAATTATTACAGTACGGAATTTAAAAAAAATTATAAAGACGCTTGAGCCCAGTTAACAAATACTTCAAAGGACCTTAAGTTGGTCATAACAGATGAAATGACTACATGGATGAACTGACTGCATGGAAGTCACTAATGCAGAGAATGAATTTAGTAGTTTGCTCTAACGTTTATTAGATGCAAAAAACTGAACGTGAAACAAAAACTGAACTGCTTATTAGATTGTCTACTGTATTTCTACCCTTATTAAATACTACGTTAACTGACTGAAAATAATTGGCCGAGCGAGAAAAACTTAATGATATCTGATGATATTTCGTAAACCAGTGGAAAGATTTTCATGAAACAAAGACTGAATTGCATATTATATTTTCTGCTGAATATTGCATGTCATACTTATAGAAATATAGCATATATCATAACAATTAATCCAGTTTTTGTTTTATTCAATTCTATCCAGTAATTTATAAGATATGTTATTTAGTTATCAACTCGTGCTGCTTGCTCGGCCAATTATATTTGGCTACGTACCATTACATGTAATACGTATATTAATACAGCTGATAACGTAATAAGCAACCCAGATTTTGTTTCATTCAATTCTGTCATGTAGTTTTCGAGATATCAACATTTTCGTTCAGAGTCACATACATTAATCCTGCAACTTCTTCCGTATAACGAAGGCGGTTTTTTTTTACCGGAACTGTACACTCCGCCTGCCTTATACCAGCTACGCGCAGATCGCCAACCGCGCATCGCACCGTTTCGCGAGACTCTGCGTTGTAATACAAGGCCGACTAAGGCCATCTAAGACAGTAGCTGACTTCCTCACAGCAAGGAACACAGCTAATATCTTAGTTGGAATTGGGCGTACTAGATGAAACAGTACAAATGCAAAACTTAGGTCGGCGCAAACCGAAATGATTTTCATATTTTAACAGCTCACTTTATAACTTTTTGGGCTAATATTTTATAATTTTTCTTCGGTGATCTATTGGCATACATAATTTTAATTTTTACCGCTTTAGCCCTTCAGATTTTACACACACAGATGGATCGTCTAGGTTATTGTGAGCGGAAAGGATCGTTTCATCGCAGGATGCTAATAAATATAGTGCCCAATATTCAACAGAAAATCTCCAGACGCCACAGTTTAAAACGAATTTTTAGGAAGGGATTGACTAAAGGTAAGTAAATAGAACTTTGGGCCGTACGTGATGTGGAGGATCGAGAAAAATGGCGCTGGGATGTATGTACCTTTAATTTGTGTCAGTCGTGGGATTCGAACCAGCATTCTCTTGGTTCGAATCTCACGAGACGTCGATGCTGACCAATGGGTTGCACTTGCACGCTTTGCTCACGGTCTAAGGGTTCCCACAGCCGGAATCCTGCCACCAGAGGACCCGACCGACCGGCTCGCAGGATTCTCCTAAGTGCTCCTTTTTTTTACATCACACCTACGCCACTTTTTATACGGTTTAAATGCACCCAACATTCCACGAGAACGAATTTGCATATTAAATCGCCAAAATTTTTTTTTAAATATATAAATGTAGATAAGAAGAACTCAACTCGCACACAAGCAAATTCCTTACGGTAAATAAAAATTAGTAACAAGTACAATTCAAAACGACTAGCCACAGAAAATAAATTAAAGACACAAAAAAATACGGAAGCTGTTGACGCACCACGCCGTCAAGTGTACGTCGGTAGCAGCATTGGATGGCGCCAGCTTACCGAAGAACATCAAGAAGATAGCCTCACAGCTCTCTGATTTAGACACACGCTAATGTGTCGCCGCCAAGTAATAGTAGATCGTCCGATTGTAGACATCCGATTGTTAAAAAATGATTGTTGATGAAAAAAGGCGGCTGCACTAGCAGACTGTGTCTTTTAACTGAAACCAACTTATACCTGATTTCAGCATATTGGTGTAAATTCCCCAAGCGGTAGAAAACTTTGCAAATCGTTTGAATCAGGTGTTTTGGGTCCAGTAACGAAGAAAACGTCAACACGAAAATGTGGGAACGTGTCCTTCATAGAGAAAAAGTGTCCTCAATAACGTTGATTTGTGTTACTGGTAACTAGTAGCTAGTCCGCAGGCTCCCATGTTAATTCTCATAGGGTATAACGACACGTCTACAGCCGATTAGGGAAAGTTGCCAGATCTAAATTTTGGCAGACAGGTATAGCGTCATATGGGGAAGTGCCTTTTTCTAAAATGGGGGGTTGCAGCTAGAAGCACGTGGCCCTGAAGTGCAAAATTCAAATTCAAAATTTAAGTGCAAAATTATTGTTGTAACCATTGTTTGTATTGTCATGCAACAGTAGATTATAACATGCTTAAGTGTTACACGCTTATCGTTTCATTGTTGTTGCAAGTAGGTGGCCGGGGCCTCAATAAAATAGGAGGAAATTGGAGAATGGTTCACTAAGATACGGAGTATGTTTTATTGCAAAAGTTTGGTCAGTTTT
>JAHWFP010000247.1:0-10300 GCA_023313725.1 Lithobius niger | reverse complement strand
TTTGTGTAATTTTTGACTGATTTGTGTGTTGTAGGGAAGTTGGGCCCGACCTACATACCATTGGCCGCCGGCCACAGCCAGACTTCCACAAAGCTACAAACTCCAAGCTACGAACCATTCAGTTTCCACGACAATTTGAAAGTTTTGATTAAATTTTTACTTTTAGCATGGGAGAGTTAGACTTAACTGGTTGTAAGACGGAGCTCAGTTTATGAATACACTTTAATGTAATCTCTGTTATCGCATCGCGCAATAACGACTGCAACAAATTAAAACCAAATTTTACCCGTTGATATGGTACACCTATAGAAGTGGTTTGTAAAAAAAAATGGTAAAACGAATATTTGAGGAGCAACGCCATTCAGCGACGCAAAAACAAATGAGCAAAGAAACAAGATGCGATGATTAACTGAAAAGATGCCGCCACAACGCTGTTTCCAATGCACTCGCAAACAATTGCCAGTGCCTGATGTATCGTTCGTTTGTTCGTTCGTTTTTTTCTTTTGTTTTGTTTGTTTGTTATGTGCCAGCATCGTCATCCTGCGACGCGCAACGAAAGCAAATGGACAAAGAAACAAGATGCGATGACGCAACCCAAAAGATGAGCCACAACTCTGGTCTCCGATGAAACACGGGTTACTTTATTTGACGATCTTGCAGTTTTCCATAATTTCTCCCCATCTATTGTTTAAACATTAAATTTTTTTTAAATAAATGTTATGCAAATTTAATTTATTCTATGATTAATAATTGCCTCGCTCCCAGTGATGCCTATCCCCCACTGGGGTCCAGTGAGGAGTTAAGGGGGGGGGGGGGGGGGGGGGGGGGGGGGGGGGGGGCCGGGGTGGGAACAGTACTGCATATTTCCGACTTGGACTAGTGGTTGGGGTGTCACCCCCCCCCCTCCCCAAACAAAAACTTTCGGCGAAGTTATTTTCACATGCCCCATTTCTATACCGTCATAACAGCATCTACTGTTCAGTTTCAATCAATATTCAACCATGCATAAAATTATAAACTAAAATTATAAACTGATTTTTTATTGTATGATTCTAGATATGTATGTTGTATTGACTGTTAACGAGTTATGTTATATGTTGTGGTGACTGGGAGGTGTTGTTGTTATACAATAAATAATCGATATTTTTCCACCCCAACCCCTCCTAAAATTCCATTGATGAGTTGCTCATCACTTATGCTCGCGGCGCCCCCCCCACCCCCTCCCCTGGGCATCACTGCTCGCTCCATTTTGTCAATGACAACTGATAACAAGGTTGGGTTGGAGAAGATGTCCGAATTCCTGTGGTAACCCTGTACCCTATGCGTTGGACTGGGTTCGAGTTAGTATAGTGCGGATAATAAGACTTATTTCCTTGGCATCCCTCGCTCTTTAATAACGAATAACAATCGACCAGATAGCCTCCAGCTTGCAGTGGGGTCACCTGCATTTTACACGAAGATTACTCTTTCACCGACACCAAGCAGTAAATTTTCCAAGACTGAACTGTGCGCAATCTTGTGCTGTGTGTGTGTGTGAGTGTGTTTCTGTGGCGAAAAGAGTGCCACCCACTCGGTGTTAAGCAACAGCTTGTAGCAACAGTGCGAGATCTCGAAAGCGATAAAGTGCTCGAGGGTTGTGATCTAAACAACGCTATTAGTTATGCAGCATCTTCTAATAAATTTTTCTCCCGGCCAGCGCGGCGCGAGTTTCCTGGGACCGCTGCTTCGTCTGGTGGGCGATGCTGCTAGCAAATACGGTTTCCAATAAAGCTTTTACGAATTTTGGAACTTCGGGAGTAAGACGTTCTCCGCTCGAAAGTAGGTTTACTTTTGTTGCACTTTTGATTTAAAGTAGTCGCTGTTTAGTCAAGCATACGAAGACGGATGCAAGTTTCTTGTAGTTTGTTCTACTTCCAAGTTTGTAGACGACCTCACACAAGTCATATATTCGTCTGCCATGGTATTAGAATCACGCCATTGACATCGCAAATAAGGGCGCGTTTACGCAACGAGTCATTCTCGCTCGCCAAATGCTATTTGCTAGTCAACCGTTATTTATTTATGATTAGTTTCCCCTTGCTACTAAATGAATGCGGTAATAGATAGCAAATTGTATATATTATAAATAACACGTATAAAGAACAAAGTCCTGCAGTAATTTTAAACATGCTATAAGAAGGTTGTCATTTCACGCCATTTCCAAAATTTGCTATTCTCCTCCACAGAGAATCCATGGCTCAACCACTCTTAGGCCGCCGGCGCACTGAGGGACTTGGTCGTGCGACCAGGTTGCTGCAGCCAATGAAAATGATTAATGCGTGATTTTACATAACGGTGCAGTCCTCATTGGCTGCAGCCAAGTCGCTCAGTGCGGCCAAGTCGTTCATTGCGCGGGCGACCTTAATGCCAAAGAGTTTCTTGTGCACTCGGTATGTGAGTGTTGGAAAATTAGCTCCATTGAGTGTCCTGTGATCCTTTCTGACGTCGACCGCTCAAAGAATAGAAAATCAAGCGAGGCAAATCCCCTGACAATTTGCTGTGATATTTGCTGTGAAAATTTGCTGTAAAAATTTGTTGTGAAAATTGCTGTGAAACTTAAGATGCCGTGTGTTTTATCCGTTTAATGCGAATTTCATGAATTGAACGAATGAATGTACTTTAAACAATCGCATTTTATACTCCAAAAAAATGTGACGGAACGTCTAACATTTAAATTTGGACGAAATAATATTTGGACTTGTCTTTCTAAACAGTATTACTCCTTCCCCTTCTGCAGACTTTTCCCCTTTTTTACCGGAAGTCGGTTTGGCGGCTGTGGGAAGAAGAGGTTGTGGCCAAATTTACAAGGGAACAAAAAATTAATTAAGTGGTTCTTAGGAATCCACGGATGGGTTTTTTTCTTAGCGCATGAAAAGTTTTTTTATGACATTGTCGAAAAAAAAATCCGATCACGCATCAGCACTTTCACCAAACATTTCCTCGAGCCGATGGTCATATCAGCTCTTTGTTCCATTCACATGATTGCACGCTGATCCTGGCATTAAAGCATAGATATTGTACTCCACAATGAAATGTAAGCTACTGATTTCGTTTAGTGTTTGGTAAAAAAAAAAAAAGCCATAGCCCGCATCTAAAAAATCACGGACAAAACTTAAAAAAAAAAAACACCGCCCGCTCGCGTCATTTTTTTTTTCAGTACCACTCCCAAGAACGACTGAACTAATTTTTAGCGACCTAATAGAAAAAGAATAAACATGTTTCCTCAATCAACTCTTAGTTTGTTCACATTCCACAAATTACGTCACGCAAAGATTCTTTCGTTTAGGACGCACGCTTTGAAACCATACGAACTGTTTCGACCCAAGCATGTTCTTCCAAGCCCAATCTACATTTGGGCGACCAAAGCTCCCAGAATAAAAGGCCGTCTACAGATTTAATTAAAGTCCTGGATTGTTTGGCAGCGCAATCTCTCGGCGCAAATCGGCAAATTTTGTAAAACGAACAAGGTTTCCAAAGACTGTCAACAGACGTCGATGCGCAGCAAGGCATGTCGATTTGATGCTTTTGAGCAATGTGGAATAGGGTGGTTCAAAAAAATGCTTTTTTAAAATTTCAAATCGTAATAGTGCGGAAAAGTTGGTCTTCGACCTCCCAATCACTATCACAAAAGGGAAAAAATAATTAACAATTTTTAGAGGTGCCCACCGTGGCCATAAGTTTGACTTATAAGTCAAATGGAAAAAGTAGCTAATTCTGGAAAAAAATTATTTCTGACTAATTAAAAATAAAGTTTTTTACATTTCCTCATTTGGTACTCGAAGAGAACACTACAGGAACCCAGAATTAATTTTTTTTTAAATAATTTTGGCCCTAAACTTCGTTTTAATACACAGCGTAAAATTGGCTAAAAATGTTTTTTTTTTCCTGCTATTTTGGTGGCCGATAATTCGTATAGTTTTCTGGAATAAAAAAAAAATTGTTTATGATTTTGGATTCAATTAGTGAACTCTGAGAGTACAAAATGAGATAATGTAAAAAAAAAAACTATATTTTAAACAGGGTTGGAAAAATCATGATTTAAAAAAAAATCCGTCTAGGAGATTTTTTGATGAATACTGGGGAACTTTATTTACGTTATTCCAGAACGAATGTGAGCCTTTGGGCGCCTACAATGACCTTGAAATTTATGTGTGTGTGCGCAGTACTAATTTTAATCATTTGCTAATAATTACTATGAGATCAAAATTCTAAAAGACTAATGCAGTAAAAATTGTAATTAATTATTCCAATAGATCGGCGAAGCAAAATTATAAGACACTTGCCTCGAAAATTATAAATTGTGATTTTAAGACACGAGAATCATTCCGGTTTGTGACGACACAATGTGTTTACGCTGGCTTGTCTATTAGGCGCAATGCCAACTGAGATAGTAGCTTCGTTTTTCGCTGCGAGGGACGAAGCTACTGTCTCAGTTGACCTTGACTGTGGTAGATGTGCGGACGCGATCGGCGCGTAGCAGTTATAAGGCAAGCGGAAGGTTATAAGGGAGGCAGTATGTTGCTTTAAATAGCTCCTGAATTTTTCAGATTTTATAATGTTCAGATCGAATTTTTCTTTGATTTACTAAAATAACTCAAAATGGATATGCAAATGGATTAGCGACAATTCGGTCCCGTGCCAATTCGGTCCCGGACAATTCGGTTCCAAAAACTCGGTTCCGGACAATTCGGTTCCGGACAATTCGGTCTCAGAAAAAAAAAAACACACACACGACAATTCGGTCGAAAATCAAAAAATGTTCGCAGTTAAAAAAAAAAAAAAAAACAGTTAAAATTGGAGGACCAACTATTACAATTATCGGCTTTACGTTTGGGGAGGCAGAGGAGCAGCACGATATAGATCTTACATTATAAACCAAAGTCTCATAGCAGAAATGAACACAACCCCCGAAACAGAGGAACCCCTACAACAATGAAAACTAGCGAGTGTGTCGATTCTTCGGTTATTAGTTGAAACTGGTGCGTCGTTGCATTGAAAAGAAAAAAAAAGGAGGATGACCAGGAGTGGTTAACGCTCGTTAAACCCTTTGAAACCCTTTAAACCCTTTGAAATCCTTTAAACCCTTTGAAAAAAAAAAGAGATGGGGGAGGGAGCATAACGTCTGTTACCATTAAGTATATAATTACGCATTAACTAAACCGACAGAAAAGGAGGGACGGGACACGGGAGGTGGAGGACGGAAGTAAAAGGGGAGGATTCTAGGAAGAAAACTACGGGGCCTGTTTACTAAGTGTGGGAAAGGGGACAAAGAGAAGGAGAGGGCAGGGTATAAGGATAGGTACTAGGAAGGAAGGTTAGGGAAAAGATGGGAGGAAAAGGCAAACTTACAGGTAGAAAAATTGCCTGTCTCAGTCAATGTTTAGCCGACACCGACTGAAAACTGAGAAACAACCACGGGCTAAACCAAACCACGGGCGAAACAAAACCCGGGCGAAGCCGGGTACGATGCTAGTTAGTAGTTAAAAATGATTCTCGCTTGAGAGACCTCGCGTTCGGGTTCTACCGTAGTTGTACTAGGAACGGATTTCGTTATAGGGGAAAATAAACTCACGCCCTATCTACAAAAAAAAAAGGCTTACGGTCTAGGAGTAAGCTTCACTACGTGACGCACTCAGCTATCGTTAAAATCATTTAATGCACGGTGGTGACGTCACGCTAACACATCCCAACGCTAAAAGTGTAGTCGCTACATACGGTTAATCTAAAAACCTACGCACGTCACTGTGGGTTTATTTTGATAACCCACACTTTTTTGATAATTGAACACTTTTTTCGGGGTCTACACAACCCCTACTCCACCATGTGTGATTATAATGACCGACTTTGCAAAACCACCGTACACAACACAAATTCAACCAGCATAAACAGGCACATTTGCAACCTCCGACAGTTTTCGTACTAACACGAAAAAAAAACCTAGCGTACTATACTAGCCCCCTCCCCACCCCTACCCATGGAGGAAGGGTCCAACCCGGCAACATTTCGTTCCGACGGTACGAAAACTAGGCTACTGACACGTTGTAAACACACCTAAATACACCTAAAAACCTACGAGACTCAAGCGAATAGCGCATTTTTTTTTATTCTATATCTAATTTAAACTAATATAGTAGAAAAAAATACGGTTTTACCTTAAACACTAAAGTCGGTGACACTGGGACTGGGTAACGGGTCGACCTCTCGTACGTGAGACTTTCGTAGACAGGAAGTTCAACCTGGAAGTTTCGGTTCAGGAATTTACATATCAGTCGTATGTAAACGTTCTTAAATTCATTATGATTCACAAATAAAATTTTCAAATAAAAATTTTAAAAATCTCAAATAAGTCTATATGTTAGCTTGACGTCACACCTTACCATTAAAACAAATATCCGTGAGCTATAGACAGGCGATTTAACGGCGATATTTGCTCGTTTGCTCGAAACGGCTAATCCATAACAGCGGGGGAGAAGGAAATGCACTCGCGCTGTCGCCCTCGTGCGATTCCCTCCGCCCCCTCGATATTGGACTAGCCGTTTCTCGCGAACGAGCAAATATCGCCGTTAAATCGCCTATAGCTCACGTGTATCTATTACTTACTTTAGAGAAAGGACGGTTGACAACGGGGGATTACAATAAAAGGACAGTTCAATTCCTACTTAAAAGAAACAAGTTAGCCGAAGCTCGTTTTAGGCCTAGGTAGTTGCTCGACTGAATTATACAGCCACCAAGTGGCGTGTCGCAACAAAACAAAAGATTTCACATTTACTCAAACTTCGTAACCAGGAAGGTTTATTGGCAAATGCACGCGACGGACACTAAAACTTAAGGAGCTTCACGTTACGGACCATTATCCTAACATCTCTGCAATGTGTGGTGCAGTGGCAACCCGGAGCACTGCACTGTCACTGAGGTTGGCGCTAATGACCAAGTTGTCGACGCGCCATTAAGCCTCAATCCCCCCCCCCCATTATCCTAAAACGGTGGGGGGGGGGGGGGGCGACGTCACGTTACGGACTAAAACCAAAGCTCGCCCTGGTGTCATCTCGAGACATAATAGTTATCCCCCAGGTTTGGATGAAAAACGCTTCTCGTTACGGGTTTACATGGTTGGTATTACGGGGATTGAACTAAACAGCTTCTCGTTACGGGTTGTTTTCTTTCCAAAGAGGGTTAAAGCCAGCTGAGTGGTTTTGGAGAAGGCCCAGAAAAACCCCCAAACAACAGCACGGGATACTCAGTAACGCCTACTACTTCAACGGGTAAATGGCATAGATTAATACATACCCTCTAAATGCCTTCAGACCCTAACATCAAGGTTTTTGACGAACAACCTCACTATAACGAAGAGTACCACTAAATTGACTATTCCTGAGCTGACCTCGGTATAGCAGAGCTCAGAGGCAACCATTATATCACTGTCAATCATCTACACGGGGCATAATGTTTCAAAACTAGCAATCGTCCTCTAAGGCGCTATTAGGGATATTATAGTAGGAACGTTTTACCTTCACAAATTCAAGAAGTCATGTCCCGAAAGCCAAATCCGACGATCGGACCTTTGCCTCGATAACATACCCCGACGTATGTAGACTAGAGCGGCGACTAACTGACCAACCTAATGACGGCGGCAAACCGTGACGTAACACCATGTCACCCGGTGACTGCCGCACGAGACAACAGAGGGAATTCACGTAAATACGTAACAAGGTCCAAAATAAAATTATTTGATTTCGGAATTTCAAAGAAGATTTTAATGGTGGAGAATTAATAAAATTATGGCCTATTAAAACGCAGGTAAGTTATTTATTGGGAAAGCACGAAAAAGTGAGTAAGAATTAATTGTAAGTGTATTAATGCAGGTAGGAAAAACTTCCACAGCCCATCGAGATATCTGCACAGAGCACGAAGCTTCCCGGAGAACTAAGGACCAATCTACAAATCGGCCAAAGGAGGACTTCGGACAAACGAGGCCAAAATCAAACGCGACGCACGATACAACTATGACTAAAAAATTTTTTTTAATCTTTTGTTATGCGCAACGGCAGTTAAAACCTAAGGGAGTGTTTTCTGGCCAAGGCAGCCCCAACAAGGGAACGTTCACAAATTACGTGACGCATAGAGGGGGAAAGGGAGGGTAATATTACCATTTGCTATGATCAGTTGCGGGGCAAAACGGGGGCGGCCACCCCGGGCTCCGAAAGGGGAAAGGGCGCCGAAAATTCTGCCTCCCTTCCCCTCCAAAAATAAAATTTTAAAAAAGTTGAACTTTAATAAATGCTCTCTTTTGGCATAGCCTTTCAAATCTTTTGAAAAATTAATTTGTGAGTTGCAGCAGTAGTTTGTGTTAGAGGCATCCTCTGACGGGCAAGAAAACTCTCAAAAACATGGATTTGGCAATAAATGCTTAATTTACATTAAGAAAAGTGGGAGCTGCACCAATTGTGGCCTTCACACAGCCGGCACGTTGGAAAATAATCCAATATGGCGGCTGAATGAAATCCAAATTTTTTTTTTTGGCAGCTCTGACATTTTTTTTTTAACATTTTAAAATTTTTATTGTGAACAAGACTCAAATTTCGGGCCGAAAAATAAATACGTGTTGCCAAATTCTTGTTCTTTTTAGTTTTCTTGCCAGTCAAAGGGCACTTCTGTCGTAAACTAAATATAATTATTGTAAACCTTCAAATGTAGACAAATATTTTTCTCTTATGCCTCTCTGCCTCACCCTTTTATTCCAGATTCGTGTATTTTCGGTGTTTTGGCAGTTCTCTGTGGCACCATGATGGTTTCATTTTTTGGTAGATTTGAGAAGAAGCGTGTGGGAGGGGAAGGTTGCAATGTGCGCTATAATAGCGATAACGCGGCGCTCAATGAGTTACTGGCCCTGGGCGCTCAAACGCCTTGCTCAGGCACTGGCTATGATGTTGGGGGGGGGGGGGGGGGGGCAGAGGACGAAGGGTCACGCAACACCAACATTCGGTAAATTATTTTACCGTAACGAGATTGGTGTTTCCATCTCACAATTACTAAGATAAAAAATGGATTTCATCAATTCGGACCAACAATATCTGATATCTACCCCAAAACAAAACTTGTTAAGGATTCCCGCCAAGCTTTTTGGCCGTGTTTTCGGCCGTGTCAAGTCGTGATACAAACGTCAAGCTGTTTCGCCAAGCTAATCCCATCGACTAAGACTTTGAACGTTAAATGAAATAAGTGAAAATTGCGCAGTAAGCGATTTTCATATATTTCATTTAAGCTTGGAAATATTAGTCGGTGGGATTAGCTTGGCGAAAGGGCTTGGCGGCGTTTGATATCACGACTTCACACGGCCGAAAAGCTTGGCGGGAGTCCTTAACACGTTTTGTATTGGAATAGATATAGTACTACAAAGAGCTCAACTAATTTTCATTTACTTCCATAAACCCACTTAACAACTCGGGCTAATTCCGTTTTTAAAATTTTCTGTGGGACCGAGTTTTCGTAGGGTTATTTTTTATAAAGGGCCGAATTGTCACACTACTTGTAATTTTGGGACTGAATTGTCCGGGACCGAGTTGTCCGGGACCGAATTGTCATGGACCCATGCAGATTATCTCGGTTGCGATAGTTGTTCGACAACAACTTCTAGTTAAGTCTAGTTAAGTGGGCAGTGCCTCACCCTGTAGTTTTGGTTTAGGAAATGGCGGGAGAGGAGGAAAAAATTTTGGAATTCATAACAGGTCCGGCAATTTGGCTATTGGGTTTCTGAAGGTGGGGTGTTGCACTCAACTCGAATCCCTGCGAAACAGTTCATTTCCAGCAAATCGTACTGCATTAAAAACATTTAAACATCTAATCTTCAGCATTTGGTTAAACCCACCCCTATACGCCCCATTTGTCTAACTCCCCCCCCCCCGGGGGGGGGGGGGGAAAGCTTGTATTTGTGTGGTTATTATCCCGATGACTGCATTGAAGGGAATCTTGTTATATTCTTGGAAGCGTGACTCAGTCGTCGTGGAATGCAAGCTGTGATTCGAAAGCCGTTGGTTCGAAGTCTTTTACTGCAGTGAATTAAAAAACCGTAATAGAGACTTAGCGCATTATGACCCACCATTTATAGATGACTAGCATCGTACCCGGCTTTGTTTTGGGTTTTGTTTTGCCCGTGCTTTGGTTTGGCCCGTGGTTGTTTCCCA
Organism: Lithobius niger; assembly: GCA_023313725.1. Taxonomy (NCBI): domain Eukaryota; kingdom Metazoa; phylum Arthropoda; class Chilopoda; order Lithobiomorpha; family Lithobiidae; genus Lithobius; species Lithobius niger. The sequence continues at coordinate 80 of JAHWFP010000247.1, read as the reverse complement.
GTTTTCGGTCGGTGTTGCCTGAACATTGACTACAACAGGCAATTTTTCTTCCTGTAAGTTTCGCTTCACCTTCCATCTTC
>JAHWFP010000241.1:0-29035 GCA_023313725.1 Lithobius niger | reverse complement strand
GCTGATAAAGCGTGAGATTTAAGGCAAGCGAGCGATGAATTTTTTTTTCTTTGAAGTGGCACCCCTCACTATAAATATGTTTGTTTTAAGGCACGACTGGGCTTTTTTTTGGGGGGTGGGGGGGTCAAAGTTTGAGTGTTTATCTAAATAAGAGAGCGGAATTTCGGATTCGTTCAGCGATGGTTTCGCGCCATTAAATAAAAGAAAATCAAGGGCGCATTTACGCAACGGGACCTTCTCGCTCGCCCAACGCTGTTTTCCAGGCAACCGTTATTTGTCTGCGATTAGTTTGCCGTTTCTACTAAATGAATGCGGTAATAGATAACAAGTTAAACGTATTATAAATAGCAACACAGATAAAAGAACAACAGTAATTTTTACCATTGTTGTCTTTTTCTCGCTATTCCCATAATTTGCTGTTCTCGCAAAAAGAACAGATTCTGGCAGTGATCCCACCGGCAGAATAAATCACTGTTCGCAGCGAGAATTCAAAATCAGACATGGCGTCCATTTCGGGGGTTATCGAATCGAAAACAAACCATCGATTGCTTGTCATAAATCAATGCTGCACCGTGTCACGTGCGTCGTATTTTGCGTTGCGAGGCACGAGGACAGGGTCTGCGTCCGCGTCGTTGTCGTGGTTACTACGTATAGACAACTGGAAAGCGGCATGCTCCTGTCAAGGCGAGAGGCAGCCGGTAGGTTTTGCGTTAACCAAGTAAAAGCTAGTGAGCGAGAAAATTTACGTCGCGCGTCGTCGCATAAAGGCGCCCTTAGGGCTCGTATACGCAATGACTCGCCTTTGCACTCTCGCAGCTGAAATTTAATCGTGATGGAAAAAGTGTCGTTCCCATGGTAACAACGTTTCCTGGATTAGCCAAATCCGACATCGTTTAATCAAATGCTTGCCGTCTTATAATTCGTGACCAGTAAGATAAAGAATTTCTCTTGACGAAACAATTTTCCCAATCGTTTCTTAACTCAATTACTGACTCGTTTCGTTGCGAGCTGGCAGAGCTAAAACCGCGCCATATTGGAGTTTCAGATAATTTCAAGCTTCCCAGATGCGAGAATGCCAAGGCGAGTCGTTGCATAAACGCGCCCTTACTCGGCCTAGAGAGAAACGCTGCTGCACTCAGAAGTCATCGTAAAGAGGCCTCATAGTTATTGGAAGCGACATCGCTGGGAGAATATGCGGCATACGGAAGCATTCTGAGGACCATAGCCTTTTTGATCAGGTTCCTTTACTGCCGCTCTCTTACCACCACTGCTGAATCGTACACTGTGTTGACAATCGGGCTAAAACCCGAATGCATCCAGTAATGTTTAAAGCAGGAATTTCATCTTTCAACTCGTTTTTTTTTTCATGTGTCAAAGGAGGATTCCTCATCATGAAACTCAAAACAAAAATGTATTAACGTGCTCCAAACAGATAACACATTCAGAGACAAAGACACCCACAAAATGCAAATTCAGTCAGCCGGAACACAGTGATTTAACTTCACTGTGATTTAACCTGCATATATAAATCCGCATTTAAGCGGATTAAGTAGGAAAGGAGCTACTAACAAAGCGTTCCGCGAGTGGACATATACGAAGTGAAGTGTGTCATATCCGATTTACACCAACCCGCATTCCTATGTAAGTCGAACCCACTTCCCATCACGTAATTTTACTTACACGAAAACGCAATGGGAGTCGAATTCTGAATTAGCAACTTTCCAATACCAGGTGGCAGACCTTTTTCGGTAACTGTTTATTCAAATGTACATCACGTAAAACACAGGAAGTGTGCACTAAGTTACAAGCGAAGTTTATATGCCTGCTAGCACTTATTATTATTTCTTTAAATCAAGCAAATTAAAACAATTTACATGCTAGTAGCAACCACAGCCGGACTGGTGCTCTGAATCCGTTAATTTGATGATGGCGTGTTCTAGCGAGAAGTTGAAAAAACAGAAACTATCTCAAGCACAAACTAACGCTATTACCAGGCAGGTAAAAGCATCGGTTTAGCCTCTGCCCACACGGAGTACGCTAAAAACGATTACTGCCGGCAAGGCTTCGAAACTGCCGGTGGTGCAACCACCACCAGTTGTGAAACAGTCGTTAAACCATTAAGCCAGCGCCCGTATTCGATTCCTGGTTTCATGCCATTTCATTCAGCCTCGCCAGATTCTTATTTTGCCAAAGCAATGCTTAGAGTTGTTAATTCCGAGCACGCGCATAAACTGGTGTGGAGTCGGAAGGCGGTAACCGCGTTTTCTACTCCAGTCAGGCTTGGCTTATTTATTTCGTAGATGCAGGCTTTCAGAGCTGGGCTGATTTTTTTTTTCAAAGTGGGCAGCAACGATCACTGCATGCTCGCGCGTTCACACATTTGGAAATGAAAAAAAAATGTACTGCCAACAATCACCCGCGCCAAGTGAGGCAGTGAACATCATGTCAATTCAGCTGTCGAAGACTTAGACCATTGCAGCGCGACGCCACAGTCATAAAAAAGGTACACGCATTACAAACAAAAACGTCAAGTGTGCCGTAAAAAAAGGGTTATACGATTGAAGTTTCACTTTGTGAAAATGTACACAGATAATAGTTGAAAATTTTAACTGAAATAAGCAAATGTATAATTGAGAAAATTGTATCTGTTTAAATGCTGTTGTGCTTTAAAAATAATTTAATTGGTAAAACACAACAGCACTTCAACAGATGCAATTTTCTTAATTGTACATTTGATTATTTCAATTAAAAATCATCAATTTTTTATCCGTGTACATTTTAACAAGTAAAGCGAAACTTCAGTCATTATAACCCCTTTTTTTACGGCACGCTTGACGTTTTTGTTTGTAATCATAATTGCTGCTAACTTGCCGATGAATAATTAATAAGGTGAGACAGGTGGCGGATGCTTTTCAATGGAAAAAAATTCACATTACTTTACTCCCTTTTCTCAGAAACGGTAACACGTAGAGTTCTGAAATTTTTGTGTGGTGTTAGCATACATCATCCTTAACATTTTTAAACCAAACTCATGTCATTCTCGTGTTTAGTTTTTCAGGAAAAAATAAAAATAAACTTTGATTATAATTCAATTAACGTCGATTCATTAGTAAAATAGTCTCACTGAAATTAAACCAGTTAAGTTATTCTAAACATCATAAATTTGGTTGTGTCCATTCATAACTATTATGTTATCTCACCTCTGCAAAAATTCATAACATTCGGACAAATAGTTTTGGAGAAAAAAGAACATAAACTTAAAAAAAAAAACTATGATTTTTGCTAAACCGTAACGGAACTTGTGCGAAATGAATAGAATGAGAAGAACTAAACTGTAAAAAAAAAAAAAAAACATTTTATTAGTAAATTAAATGCAGAAATAGATTTTTTTTTAAAATTGTTGTCGCATATGCCCTATAACACATATACTTAAGGGCTCCCGCGCACTGGGCGACCAGATCGAGCGGCCAGTGGTCGTCGCGGCCAAAAAACACGCCACGTCTGTTTTTCATTGATAATTCTCGATCACGTGGTGAAAAATGAACACGGAGCATACTAAGTATGGTCGCCTTGTGGTCCCCTACACGGCGCTCGGGATTCCAGTGTCCGCCGCGGCCAAGTGCGCATTGCTACATATACCGTAAGCATTGTCATTGGCCGTAGCGGCTTGGTTGCCGTGTGCGCGGGGGCCCTAAACAATAAAAACATTTCAACCCCCCCCCCCTCCGCCTCGCCTGTCTCAGTTTAAAGGCACATAAATCCATCCGTTCTGGCCGCTTTACTCTGCGTCACCTACGCTAATATATAGTTCAAATGACCGCAGCGCGCATTGCTCTACGACACTGTTAAACTCATTTCGGGGCCGCGGCAACGTGACACATCGTACGACCAAGTCGCAAACATGAGCGAAGGATTAATTATCCTTCTTCCAGAGCCGCGGTTTGCCAGCGCTGTGGCGGGAGTTAAATACCGCTCGGACCGAGCCGTTTAAAACAAGCCTAATAACATTCACGCGCCTCTACTGACATCTGCATCGTACCCTTAGACCAGCAAATGAAAGGTAAATCAGTTTATATAAAACTATTTCCGGTAATGTATCGAGTGAAACTGTTAAAATATACCGGAGGGAGTTATGTGCTTTTAAGTGCAGTGTTCGAGTGCAGTGGAGGCCCAATCCTACGACCTGGATGCAATTATTAGACTCACGGTGGCGTATACATGTTTTAGTCGTAATTGCTGCTCGCTTAGCTATTCACAATGATGGCCCCATCGTGTATCTTCGCTTAAAACTAATAGTTAAACCTATTCTTCGTTTCTTCGACCACGATTTTGTTTTCATGTCACCAAGCACTTATCTCATTCGCATTCTATAAGTACAACACTATACAAAGGAACGAGGTAAGCTTATTTATAATTTATCAGAATCTGGGCGTAAGGCCCCCACGGAAGGAAATGTTCTGTTGACATCTTCGATATCTATTTTTTAAGACGTGTCAGGTGTGAAACTTCCCTCCCGATGGGGAGCCGTGAGGGAGGTTGCGAAGATGACACAGAATATAAAGACGAACTAAATGATAATCCGGTTTCGTGTAGAAGGTACAGGTAATAAAATCTGAAAAGATGCTAAGAAAATAATGAATGGAATTAGTAGAAATGTTTTACATTAAGTCCAACATCCAAAATGTTTAATAAGAGCGATGAAAACTCTACTTCATTCGTAACAATTCTGACATTACCAATGATTAAAAACAACCCTTATTCCCTTCCTTGGAACTGAAGTTTAATTTAGGGTTCGTTTCGTCCGTCTAATCCGTTTTTTCTTTATTTTGTGTACTTTCACAGCTGTGAGTTCCGTGGGGATATGAGCTTTATTGCATTTCTCTAAGTGGCAAATCCGTTTTTTTCTAGTTAATATATATATAAAAAAGGCCCACAAGGGTTAAAGAACCAGCCAAGTTTCAGCCAGCAAAAGTAGTAATATCAGAACAAAAATGGCTGCCACCAACACGTAGCAACCGTAAATTAGTATGAATAATTAATTAGTAACAAAATAATAAGGCAGAAGAAATTATTTTATTGTCTTATTTTTTTTTTACTTTTAATTTTTTATTAATTTTATTTCCTCGTGATTCCTTGTTGTATATTTACTTTTCTTCAAGAAATACTGTCCGAATAGATAAAAGTATAAATTGATGATTGCAAACATATAAAAAACGGATTAGAGTTCATTCGAATGAAACGAATTCTAATTTGAACTCCAATTCCAGGGAACAATGATTATGACGTAACCAGCCTCCATGCATACGCGTAAATATACTTAAGTAATCAAACAAAAAGGTTGGATATTTCACACATTAAAAATACACACACAAAATACAAACATATACACGCACGTGAAATTGAACTAAAACACCGACAAACTCAAATATCGACAAAACAAACTTCCTTAACAAGACAGTCTGCATGATTCACAAATTATAAATGCACACACAAAATGCACTCGCATAAAACAGACTGAAAATATAAAATAAACACAGACGAAACAATAAAAAAGCAACACGACACACTTCTAACACAAATTGCATTCAAATTCTGACATTACCAATGATTAAAAACAACCCTTATTCCCTACCGTGGAACTGAAGTTTAATTTAAGGTTCGTTTCGTCCGAGTGAACTCTAATCCGTTTTTTCTTTATTGGTGTACTTTCACGGCTGTGAGTTCCGTGGGGGATATGAGCTCTAATGCATTTTTCTAAGTGGCAAACCCGTTATTTTCTAGTTAATATACATCAGAAAAAAAGCCCACAAGGGTTAAAGAACCAGCCAAGTTTCAGCCAGCAAAAGCAGTGATATCAGAACAAAAATGGCTGCCACCAAGTTTTGTAAAATTTTATAGACTTCAGTTAAAAGATTTGTGTGAAGCCTGACCGCAACCGACTCTCTTTCCTTTTGCCCTTTTATGGATGTATGATACTTCCGAAGGATAAATTTATTGCCCTTAAAGGATAACAATGATGGCTGAGAGTATACACCGGCATAACAAAAATGGCACCGGCTTGCAGAACTTTCGTTTTTGCTGCGTTTTCTTGTGACAAACTGGCCCGCACAACGTTCCTGGTCGATGAGGAACCGCTGAGAAAACAACAACAAGTGGTCCAATCAAAAGGAGTATAGCATGAGCGAGCAAAAGAGGGAGGAAAACGACAAATAAAAAAAGCCAGTCCTGAAAACAATCTACGAACTGGGCGGGCAAGGATGATCAACAACGGGATAAAGGCACGTTGGGCCCAAATAAAAAAAAAAAAGAAAAAAAAAGAACAATATCGTACGACGATTGGGTACAATGTAAGCAGAGAAAACACTGATTTTATATTTCGTGTACGCTTCTATGTAGGGTCAAAAGTCACTTATTTGCACACCCAGTCTATAAGAGCAACGTTGTTCGCTGGCAAGATAAGCTTTTGTGACAAGGCAGTGATATACAACTCGTATAGGGATGTCGTTAAGATAACCTTCTTTGATCTACTCTGATTGCAACGAGTTCCCAATCGGGATGCAGTTCGACGTTTTTTTTCTTCTTCAAGTTACGTCAGAGAACCACAAAAGGATCTGCACACCTAGAACGTCAGAGTGCAGTAGCGTGCACAGGTCTCCGAAAGGGCAGGGGCAGGTCTTAGTAAAAGGGCACAGTAGGTTTTAGTGAATTTTTCAAGTGTTTCCTTCTTTGCTCTCTTTTAACCCGCGCTTATACTTTTTTTTTTGCCTTTTTTTGGCCTTTTAGGTCCTTTTCCAGCACTGCCGCACTAGCAAAATTCGGAAAAAAAACAATTTTTTTTTTTTTTTTTACAAAAATGGCATTTTCCGAAGGGGCGGGGGCGTGGCCCCCCCCCCCCTCCTTTCCCATCCTGTGCACGCCACTGTTAGAGTTGGTGAGAAGGCAAACCAAGCAGTGCTACATAAAAAATACAAACAACGTTTCGAAAATTGTCAATTTTCGTCATCAGGTTAGCAATAAAATCAAAGCATGGCAAAGCCACTAAGTCATCCTACGTTAAAAGCATAAAACAGTAATTTAAACGGATAAAAACCACCAATTTCTCCCCTCAAAAGCGGCAGAAATGGCAGCCGAAAAGCAACGACCCACCTGCTCCGTTGGGATGACACGTCGCAAGGCAAGGTGTATGCAAATCGGGTCACGTGTTTCAAAGGCGTGATGCATTCGTTATGTGGGTTTTACAATATGCCTGGCAAAAGAGTCGAATTTAAGTGTTTTAATTACAGGAAAATATTCTTTTAGAAATTTATTATCTGGCGCTAAGTGGTTATGTACAGGTGGTGTATGTGTATGGATGACAAGCGTTTCAAGACTAATGCGTTCCCTAGTGTGTTTTTCTCGAAACAAGATTTGGACGTTATCCAAGTCGTGGGTGTGGCCTGTTGCGTATTTGTCAGGTGACTTGCCTGTTGAAAGGCAGTATCGCACTAAAGAGGTGGATTCGACTTTTAATTTGAAGTTTGATTTTTGGGATGCGATACGTTCCTTAAGTTTTTGAAGGGATTGTCATACATATGTAGCAGTACAGGTTGGCTCCGTACAGGGAATTCGATAAGCAGTATTGAGTGTGGAAAACATGTCGTCTGATTTGTTATTTTTTTTATTTTCATGTTACATGGTCAGCTGCTTAATAATTTGGCGGCTGTTTGAAACAAGTCGGATGTTATTGATGTTAAGTTTCTTCTTAAGGACTTCAGAGATGCCTTTGAAGTAAGGCAGAGCAATGAAACCGTTTTGGGGGTCAAAGCTTTTGAAATTAATTGTACTTGTATTTGTATTTTTATGTAGCACTGCTTGGTTTGCCTTCACACAATCTGTTACCGTGCTTTTTACTCCATCACTGTTAGAGTGTATTAGGTACAACGGAAATGAATAGAGACTTTGTTGTAACGAAAAATCACAGATGTATATCGTTTTCACGTTGCAAATACCAACACAGATAGATAAAAATTACACACGCACACAAGTTATTTCTACGATTGGGCAATGAGGAGCCATTATCAAAGATCCCTTTACATCTGGGAATGTACCAACACTAAGTTGTGTTTATAAGGTGCGTGTTGTTAGGCCGGTCATCGAGTATTCACGCCAGGCTTGGTATCCGCATCTGCTGGTTGACATTGAACGCATTGAGAACAGTGAGAGATGTTTCACAAAATTGTCACTTATGCCGTCATCTTCTTTTAAACTACCACATCGTGAACCGTAAGTGACCGACGACACCAATGACTTTTCAGGAGGGATATCCCTTTCAAAAAGAAGCAATATGTAATGGGAAGGAAAGGGCCTTCCGATGCCACACGCTCATGCCAAATTGTGGGATGTAAATGATCCTACGAATTTCCGATTGGGAATTACCAAGCAAAATTGTCCCTCTCACCGTGTGGTGCCATGTCTTTAGCTGGGAGCGCTGCAAACCTTCAACGGCATATTTTCACTTAATTCATTACATTTCGCTCATCAAACCACCATTTACACTGCACAAACAGGATTAGGAGCGTAAAATAAACCTAAGAATTAAGATGCATTAAGTGAAAATTGCAGAAGTTTTACTTTGAACAAATACCCGGGTATTTTGTAACGTGCAGACTTTAAGAATTTCACATTTCCCGTCGAAATTTTACTTTTTATAATTTCAACTTAAGACATAACTATTCCCTTTTCACTTAATTCTTTACGGGGTTACTTATCAAGCTGCAATTTGCACCGCACAAACCCTGCAATGTTTCCTGTAGTGGGTTGTAAAACAGACCCAAGAATTTAGGTGAAATTCCAGAAATTGTGCTTTAAAATATTGCAACAATGTTGGACGCTTTACCTGGATACTTTGCATGCGTTCAGACTTTAGGAATTCACTGTTTACCATCGGAACTTTATTGTTTGCACCTTTAAATCGGACAAAAATAGCCAATTTTTGCTCGATTTTTTACAGTTCCCTCATCAAACTACCATCTGCACTGCAAAATCCACGCAAAATTCCCTGTGGTTAGAAGTGTATAATAAACCCAAAAATTGGCAGTGAAAACTACAACAGTTTTCCTTTAAAACAAAAGTCTAGAAGACTGAACATTTTATCTAGATAGTCCGTAAAAGTTTAGACTTTTAGTATATCACGGTACAACATCGATGCTTTACTTTTCAAAGCTTTAACTCAGACAAAACTAACCTTTTTGCGTGCAGTTCTTTGCGGTACACTCGTCAAACTACCATCTGCACTGCACTAAACCACGGGAAATTCCCTGTGGATAGGAGTGTATAAAATAAACTCAAAAATTAAGCTGTGAAAACTACAGAAGTTTGCCTTTAAAAAGAAAAGTCTACAAGACTGAACATTTTATCTGGTTAGTTCGTAAAACCTTTAGACTTTAATGATTTCACTGCACAACATCGAGCCTTCACTTTTTTTCCAGCTTTTTCCAGCTTTTCCAGCTTAATTAAGACAGACTACCTAGCCTTTTCCCCAGCATTTCTTTATATAACTACCATTTGCACTGCACGTTCCCCGTAATTCAGACTATATAGGTTATATAAGTTCGCAAATGAACGTGAGGAAACAACACAAACAACTTAACGACGTAAGCTTCACTGAAGGTACATCGTGTTAGGCCTGGGTTCAGGTCAGGCTTAGCAATGCAGGCCCATAGGCTTAGGGGGCTTATGAGCTCGTGTCGCGCTATTGATTAATAATGCACGATTTATCAAAGCTTTAATTTAGCGTAATAGCGGGTTTTCTAGTACATAATGGCAATAAGGAGTATTGTGATTTTCATGCGTTGACTTAACTACGATCTACGCAAAAGTAATCTTGGTGCAAACATTTCGTGTTTTTTTTTTTGTTTGGTTTGGCTGTATTTTTCGATTAGATTGGCCAGGAACACGAGCCGTAAACGCAAGGTGCACTGATCACGCTTTATAGTACTGCTTTTCGAGCAAACGAATCAACAATAATTGCTACAACAGAGTGTAAGGGCGCGTTTACGCAGAGACTCGCCTTTGCATTCTCGCAGCTAGAACTCAATCGCGATGGCAAAGGTGACATTGCCATGGTAACAACGCTAAATGGATTAGCTATATCCGACATCGTTTGAGTAAAAACTTGCAGTCTTATAATCCGTGCCAATAATATAAAGAACTCCTCATGACGAAGCAATTTTCCCAAACGCTTCTGAACTCACGTTATTTGCTGTTTTCGTTGCGAGGCGGAAGACATAAAACCGCCGCCATGTTGGAATTTGAGGTGATTTCTAGCTTCTAGCTGCGAGAATGTAAAAGCGAGTGGTTGCGTAAACCCGGCCTAACGCATACTAACTTTTTAATGAAATCGTAGACCTACAGATTGTATCAACGGATGGTAATGATTAGCTGGTTGACACAGTGGATTACCTTATGTTAGGGACGAGACTGAGTCACAAGTTACCTTTACGCCATTTTGGTCCAGGTTTAATGATTTCTCGGTGTTGAATTGCTCGCCTGCCAACTGGTACAGCTTAAGAAGGCATGGTAGTGAATTCTGACGGACTAGTCCCTAAATAAGTAAGCTAAATGGGGGAAGAAAAGATTCTAATGAAATTGGCCGAAAATGGTTCACATGTGGAATGCTTGTTGTTGATAATTGGAATGCCAGAAAAGGCTACACTTAGTTACTACCCTAAGTTGGTCGTTTAGGGCAGGCAACAATTGGCATGAGCATATGGCATACATCAAGTATTGTTACATGAATAGGAAGATTAAATACATCAGATTTAGACAATCAGTTGTAGTAACAGACATTCTTAAAGGCCAAAGATTATAATATCCTGAGAATCCATTCCGGGTGTTGCAGACATAGGGCCTTAGGGCTTCGTCGGGCAGATGACCGGATGCGGTTAACGCTCGCTAAAAAACCCTTTGACCCTTTTTGATTATAATATGGTTCTTGTAGGGAAAGGGAGGACGGAGTAGTTTCTGCCGAGTGTCGCCAGGAGACGGCGCTGCAGGCAGAAGGAGTAGCGGAACCGCACCGACGCACCGGGACCAATGACCAAAGGACGGGAGCCTCTCTTGGCAGCTCCAACCAACGTGCCGATGCGTATCCCCGGAACCAATCATGCTGCATGCGACTAACCCTGTCGATACAAGATGCACGGTCACAGTGGAAATTACCATGACAGCTACATTTAGTCAAATCATTTTGTTGTTTGGTCTCTGGTCGTGACGTAGAAAAATCAACCAGTAGAGCTCGTAGCAGTGGTATGAACAAAACAAGGTGCGTAACTTATATTTGTTATTCTCGCGCTGCAATGAACAATTTTGGAGCAGTCGAAGTGCATTTTTCTGGCCTCGAGTATCAAGGAGCAACCCTGGCTACACTAAACTTTGCGGACGGAACAATAAGCATTATTTAATAAAGGTAGTAAAACGAAACTAGAAGAGGAGTTGAAAAAGGAGGAAGTGACGTAAAAGGACAGTGAAAAATGGCACGTGGATTCATTGTTTTGCACGGTAGCAAAGAAAAAAGGGGCGAGCAGGTTCGTTGTTTTGCACGGTAGCAAAGAAAAAGGGCGAGCTGGTTCGTTGTTTTGCACGGTAGCAAAGAAAAAGGGCGAGCAGGTTCAATGTTTTGCACGGTAGCAAAGAAAACGGGCAAGCTAGTTCATTGTTTTGCACGGTAGCAAAGAAAAAGTGCGAGCAGGTTCATTCTTTAGCAGGTTCATTGTTTTGCATGCTAGCAAGAAAAATGGCGAGCTTTCAGCAGGGGGGAAGGGTGTTGCCGATTACATGGTAAAAATAGGCAACAAACGAAATATTACGTCATATTATTTTATTATACGTTTTACACTTGGGAGTATTTCTTCCAGTCAGCATAGCATATAGGGCGTCAACCTGTTAATCGTCAAGTTGAGAGTTCGAATTCCGTCCAACCAAGTGCGAAAATGCTTACCGACTTTAAGACGGTTAGGAGTTATAGAGCTATCATACAAGGAAGATATAACTAAATTACCAATGGTATACACACCTCCTTCGTGTGTTGTCTATGGGCTTAGAAACACTTTTATTTGCTCAATGAGAGGGGCAAAAAAGAAAAGAAAAACCTTCCGTACTACTTTGATCGGGTAATAAGATGCGAAAAGTGCCGTTCGCTCCCATGTTACGAAATATCAGGCACGGACTATGCCACCGGGAATTTCCCGGTAGGCCCCTTTGGTCAGGGCCCCCTTTTCCCCCCACCCAAAAACCTTTTTTTTTAAGTAAGATTTTTGGAAAATGTATCTTTTCTGTATGTATCACAATCTTATCCGCTAACACTTGACAAAAATGTCATGTAGGAATGGGGAGAGGGGGGGTGTTGTAAGGCCCCATGGTAATAGTGCCCCTCTGCGTGGTTTCCCCGGTAGAAATTCAGTTCCCAGTCCTCCGGATTTAGTGTGCACAGAAAAACATGTTACCAAAAATTACATTTCCGTGAGGAAATCAGCACCCAGTTCTTTTTTTTTATTTATTTATTTAACAATTCCATCTTCGTATCGTATATTTACGCTAATTTTCAAAGTGAGGGTAGTGAAGTACCCTGAACCAACCATCTCCTGCGGTTCACAGCGGGTGCTAATAACTGAAAATCACGGACTGCCTTCTTTGTTAAGGGGGGCGTGGGGAGAGATTGAGGCGTAATAGCGTGTCGACAGCTAAGCCATATGCGCCAACCTCAGTCACAGTCAGTGTGCAGTGGTCCAGGTTGTCACTGCACCACACATCGAAGAGATATTAAACAAACCCCAAACCTAGATCTCATCGTACATCTGTACCTCCTGCGAAAACTTGAAAATTCCGGATAAGATGACAGACTTATCGCCCAACTGACGCGCGGAAGATAGAAACGGCGACCAACGCCATCAAGATGGTGACACTCAACAAGCAATTGGCGGACCGTAAGTAACCGTCAGCACCAATGACTTTCGAGAGGGATAACCTTCCCCTCTCCCCTCACCCCCTCAAAGGCCGTTAGCTGCAAGTTCTGATGCCATGTGATGCTCAATTTCCTGGGAAAACACTGGGTAAATATTTTTACATGCCTTTATTCATTTACCAAACAATGAAACCGGGCATCACACCGAACCTAAAACTAGGAAACAGGCTTTGGGCCTATTGTAGGCGGAGCGGATAACAATTTATTTTAAATTTGAACTTAATTTCATTTTAATGGTTAGACAATACTCAATAATGTTCCTTAAAAATCTGGGTGCAATACTCGGTCGGCTGCGTTTGAGCTTTTTGCCGTTTCAGCTTTTTCCGTTTTTGCTCTTAGCTGGTCTCTTTCACATTTTTTTTTTTTAGGTAGGCCTAAGCTATGTTTCATATTAATTTTAAGACGCTTTCGTTTGATCCCACATTTAGTTTCTGTTTGTTTATTTGCAGCCTTTTCTAAAATCGCCGTTATCTAACAAAGAGCTAGCAAAGAGCGTGCCACAGCCAGTAATGCCTACATTGTTTATAATGATTGCAGAGTATCTTTCCTAGAGTTAAAATATTAATAATAAAGTATTTAACTAAGAGCCAAACAATCATCCGTAACGAGAATACTTTACAGTAAAGTTGATATTTCAGAGTTAGGTCCACCAGCGGCGTCCCATGTTGGCCCCAGACTTTTGGGAAACCCGGTATAGCATTTCAACCAATTTATCTTGGATTAATCGTAAGATTAATCAATCCTACGACTGAGCCAATCGTAGGATTTTACGCGACTGTAATTTTTCTTGGGCTCTAGCTAACGCTCTTACCGACAGCCCACGAAAAGGGATGAATCACCCCACCAACGGGATCTTCTGGAGCAGCCATTTTGCATAACGTAGTTGCGCATGTTATTCAGCTTGCAAGGTCAGGCCCTTAACAGTTTACTGTATCCATAGTGCAGCGAACTGAATTTGCTATTAGTTCCGGCTCGACGCTACCGCTTTCTGTCGTCTGCATTTGGGGAAGTCCCCAAGGACCGAGCGCCCATAAAATTTAGAATTCAGTCAGTTTTGAACTCCTTTATATTCGAAACTTTACCGCTCGTGTGATTCCCGTGTTATTAGTTTACAAATTGATTTATTGACTGGCATACAGTCGCCAACGTTGGCAATCACATTTAGGCGCAATACTTTTGCAAGATTTATGTTTAACACTAAACCGACTTGGTGATCCGTGGCCGATAGCAAATATTTACATGGAGCAGTAAAATCTGATATCTAGGCCGCCGGAATGCGGACCCTAGTCCGACACACGCACTTCACAATACTCTACCAAACCGGATGCCAACGCATCGATTAGACCGTTGGGTATTTTGACGTATATATAGCGAAATTCAATTACTTCGACCGAAAGTCAAGAATGTTTGGCATTTTGGCGCACAATACTTTCTGCGTTTGAGTGTATATACGTGAAGTAATTGTTTTGCTATTTAATCTAGTCTGACAAGGCTTGAACGAATGTCGTCGATGAGTAACTTTAAAAGTCCCAATAACCTAGCCAGAATGCCAGCAGACCGTTACAATGACTGCAGTTTGTTTAATAATATATAGTGTCCGCGGCCTATCTTGAGTTCTCCGCAGAACGAACACAGATAATCGATTGTACGTTTTGAGTAGCAGAGTGCCTTGTTGATATCCAAGATGGTTACAAAAACAATGGCGGCCATCGATTAAAGCCACCCCATCCAGGAAGACGTAGCCGATCACAACATAGTTGCAGGACTCAAGATATACCGCGCACACAATAAATGTTTGACTAGAAAGCGAAAGGTTCCAATTGTTGGTTGCTTTAATGATAGTTCGTGCGAGCTACATTTAAAAATACCAGCACGACCCGCGCATGCTGCACGGTGGATTGAGTTTCCCGGTCTTAGCCTCTCCCGGTGTTTGGTCTTCTTAGGAAAGTAAATCGCGTTTGCAATATTTCATTAGTAGACTGATCTTTTAATTTACTCATCCACAACTATCGCGATCTGGTACACCTGACCCATACTCCTTCGTGCACTGACATGTGAATATCTCGCTTGATGTAAGTGTTAACGTTAGAGACTTACTCCCTCTTCGTTCCTTCCCTTCCTACTTTTGACCCCCTCCCCTTTCCCCTTCACCTTGCTTCTTTTCACCCCTCCTCTCTCCCCCGCCTCCTCTTCTCGTCATCCTCTTCTCCTTTTCTCCCCCTCCCTTGCCACAACCTTCCCATGCTTGTTCAACGGGACAGTGCTAATGGGACTTTTCCACTGAACTTTTGGAGGTGTTAACGGGACTGCTATCTCTTCACCCCTCCCCACTCACTCCTCTTCTCCCCTCCCCTCTACTCCCTGAACAGGCCTTTTAAAACCATCTCAAATAATACTAATCGAAAAACAATTGAAATCTGCGGAACACAGCATTTCAAATTTCTCGCTTCATCTTCCAATGTTTGGTCGTGGTCAATTGCGAAAGAAGTTGCAAGGTTCGATTTTCGGCTCCAGGCAAGGTAATTCGACATTACGATGATTAACGTGGAGAAGGGAGCGAAACACGCTATTTCTACCCCAGTCGACCTTTTATTTGTTGAAAGAAGCCATATCATTTTCCGATTCAAGGTTGTTGCGACGCTGTTGCACTCAGCGCTGTCACGTACCAGGAATAATAGAAGCCTGAGTGGCATTTTTTCTTACCTATTTACTTGGTGAAAACCAACAAAAAAAAGCGTATTTTTAACGTAGGACATCCTTGAGAATAGTTATTATTATTTTTTTAAATTAATTTCTTTGAGCCTTAAGTCGGCCGAAGCAACTTAATGCTTGTATGGCTGAACCGGCTCAATTTTGAGCATTTCCATACTTTTTTTTTTAGAGAAGAAGAAATGTCTGGTAAAGGGAGATGCCAACGCCGGGATTCGATCCGGGAAACCTCCGATCGTCGTAGGGGCCGAAAGATTGTCCGGAATTGGTCAGAATAGTTCCCATAGCCGCTGAAGGAGCATGGTAGCTTCTCACACTATCCTGGCTGGCAGTCACGACCAGTCGGCTGCATGCGGCTTCACCTACAAAGAGGACGGAACGCGAGGGGTCCGGCAAACCTGGAAATAGCGTACGGGATTAGCAAATCCGAAATCATTGCGTTAGATTTTCAGTTTTGCATTAGATTTTCAAATTTTGCATTGATTTGCAGGTTTCCACAGAGTTATGCACAGATTTGCAGGGATTTGCACAGACTTGCTGGGATTTGCGTGGATTTGCATGATTTGTACGGATTGCAAGATTTGTACAGATTTGCATAGATTTTCAAGATTTGTACGGATTTGCAAGATTCGTACGGATTTGAGCGGTTTGCGATATTTGTACAGATTTGCAAGATTTCGCATTGATTTTCGGATTACATGAAGGCTTGACAGATTTGCAGATTTCGTGTTGATTTGTACTGATTTGCAGTAATTTGTCTGGATTTTCAGATTTTATTGGATTTGCATGCAGATTTCGTGTTGATTTGCTATGATTTTCTTTGATTTGCGGAATTTAAAGAGATTTGTAGATTTCCAATGATTGGTAGATTTCACTTGGATTTGCAGTTTTCAAGCAGATTTGTAGATTTCGTGTTGATTTGTACTGATGTGTAATGATTTGCAGGATTTTTTCAGATTTCACTTGGATTTGCAGATTCCACTTAGATTAGCTAATTCGAAATTGGAGTAAGAGATATTTTCAGCCCTTATCAAACCCCTCGACAGAACATGTTGCAGCAATATCTCTGATACTCTTTATGTCGGGCTTTGTTTGGGTCATCCTTCATGCCACTCCTGATTGGAGCGAAGCGAGACCGAAGGCCGAGAGGAGCTCCGTGTATGACCCAGTCCAATGCAACCATTGCATCCTCATCACGCAATAACCACCGCATTAATTAACACCAGATTTTGCACACTGACAGCGTTGCACCTATAACGGCTTATACATACGGCAATACGCAACACACGGAACCAGCGCTCCAGGGTGCACCTTGCCGTTAACATGGCTGTTGCGCGCCACCAACTACCGTGCAAACACGGGAACAGGGTTGCGCCTGTTAGCCAGTCACGCGACGTAGGAACTCTATTGTTTTCGGCGCGTATAAATACGAGTGCCTGAAAGATGGATCCTCAGTTGGTGTTGGGGGTTCAGACAGAACAGTCAGAAACTCTGGAGCCTACAGAGTCAGTACAAAGGATAAATTCGCGCTGATGTCTAATATTACCTGAAAGAAAAAAAAAACAGAGCTCGTATCCCCATACTCACAGCTGCGAAGGTACACGAATAAAATCGAATTAGAGTTCGCTCGAACACAACACGATTCCATGGTGTCTGGGGTAGGATTAGGGCCGTGCTGAGTGACGCCGGCCCAAGCCGCATCACGCTGAATAGGTATTAACCGCATGCTAACGATTCTGTCCTTGTAGACAATTATTAAAATAAAGGATTAGTGAAACTCGGTTAAGTATTGAAAAAAAAATTACTAACGGTTTGGATTTTGCTGTACAAAGGCGTAATTTATTTATTTCCTCTGGAAATATTCATATGGAAGTGCATGGAGTCCGGGTCAGGGGAGGCGCTGATTGAGTGAGAAAAGCGAAACTATGCGCAAAAGTACACAGACGGGACACACGCTTTCTGCAACGAACACATGAAAAACCAGTCCCAATGTTGCAAACGGAGCATCAAACACCACCCGTGCATAGCAAGGGCTTCAGCTAGTCAACAAATAAAAATCGCATTTACGGGCGTTCACCCTCACATTGTGTTGCACTCTCTTTGGGGTTAAACATTAGCAAGCTCTAAACACCACTCACTCAAGACGTACATCCTCATCTTTAGCTTCCATTATTTCAGCTCCCGCTTTCTTCTCCTCCGAGGGTGTTGACTATCACAGAGGAGGGGAGGTACTTCCTCATCTCTAATAGTTGCCACCGGAGTCGAACCAGATTTGTCTTGCTGATGACGAAGGCACGCCAACCGAGTCACATGCTACACACGGCAAGACAAGCAGCAAAAGGGAAGGAAAATGCATACAAATGGCTCGAGGGGAAGGAAAACTGGAGACCCCCCGCGACGCGAAGCCATTTGGGGGGCGTAGAGTTTTGGAGTAGAGATGGAATGGAAGGGAGGGCCGACGGGAATGGAGTATGACGTCTGATTGATCGCGGACAGATTTTGTTTTCTTCGTCGCCGACTTGTGTTCAGGACTTGTCTCATGATGGAAGACACACTAGAAGAGAAGGACTGGGGGAGAGAAAAGGAGTAGACAAAACCGGAAAGCACGACTTTTGGGCTCTCTTTTTCCTTACTGTCGGTGTGTTTTATGGTGCGCCATTTTATAAAGGAGAACACTAGTAACAGACCGACGGTGTGTTAGACCACAGCCACCTACAGTAAAGGCCGTTATCATCTTTGCCTCCAACAATGCTCCGCAAAACGGCGAATCAAATATCGGTGCGGCAAGTTTGCCAAGTGGCGTCATCTTTTGACAGAATTTGGAACCCTGGTCGGTTTAGTTTGAAATTTCGCCGCTTGGTGTAGAGACGGCAGCACCTAGCAAACTTGCGCTTCCTTCTATGCCAATGGTTGATTTTACTTGCCTAAGTTTTGTCTTGATCTGATCCGGCCTTTACTGTAGGTGGCTGTGGTTAGACCTTCTTCAAGAAGCTTCTGCTGCGAGTTCCAGACGAAATTCTTAATGTATTTCGACGTCTCCAACTTGAAAATCGTTAATGCAGCAAGACTCCACTGCTTCCCCTTGTTGAACAATACATCAGTGGGCCTTGGCATATCCGCCACGACGGGACTCTCCTGTCCTCAAGCACTATTTTCGATGAACTTCGTGGCAAATTCAAACAATGTAAAATAAATTTTAAACAATACTGTGCAACATGTGATCATTGTAATCTGGCCTCATGGCGGTGGTTGGAGGCATGGCAACGTTTTTGGGACGATTAATTTGGTTTGGGGGCGGGGGGGGGGGGTGAGATTAAGGCTTAATGGCGCTTCGACAGCTAGGTCATTAGCGCCAAGCCCAGAGGTCCCCAATCTGGAAAGACTTACTAAAAATTCGATCCCCCCATTTCGGCCACGCTAACGGAAATTAGTTCACCAACTTCAAACTCCTGGTTCTTCCAAAACCCTTGCACCCTCACAATCTTAAGCCCGTAGTCAGACGAGCTTCCGCCATCCGAACTCTGAACTGCCAAAGACTGCCGTTAGGTTGAATGTAAGTACACGGTGAGTGGGCTCTGACGTCAGGCTCTGACGTCACGTTTTTAGACGGGTGTGAAATCCATTTAAGAGGTACGTTAGGTTAAAGAAGGGTCTCCTGCGTTGAGGGGCTAAACTATTTCCAATGACGCGCCCAAAACGAGAAAGATCGAAGCACCTCTGAAGTGTGTGGCACTGTAGCATTTCCAATCGGCGGATGAATACAGATCTGCGTAACCAGGCTTCACCAGCAAAGCCCGGTTACGCTGATCCGTATTCATCCGCCACTTGAACTTCCCTTGGGTTTCATAAATGAAACTTGGCTGGTACAAAAGTAAGGGACGATGTTTGCTGTCCCGTATCTTTTGAAGTCCAGTTTGGATTCTATGTTCGTAAATTCAGGGTGGCGTTCAACTTGAAAAACCAGAAAAACCGGGAAAATTCAGGGAATTTATCAAGTCTGGAAATTTATCAAGTCTGGAAAATTCAGGGAATTTATCAAATCTGGAAAATTCAGGGAATTTATCAAGTCTGGAAAATTCAGGGAATTTATCAAGTCTGAAAAATTCGGGGAATTTATCAAGTCTGGAAAATTCAGGGAATTTATCAAGTCTGGAAAATTCAGGGAAAAATCAGAGAATTTGATAAATTAATATGTACTGAAAGTCAGAGAATTTGAACATTTCCCAAAAGGTCTCTTTCACCAATAAATAATAGCTAATTGGGGTTTAATTTTTCACTTCTCTTTATTTCTAAATAAACCTTCTCTTTATTTCAGTGAAAACTTCATGTCCTTTTTTGTTTCATTTCTGATAAACCGAAAACTCCTTACCCCTGAGTAACATGGGACGTTAAGTGCGTTTCTAGTTATGTTCAGATAATGGCCTTTATACCAATACGGTACCAGTTAGAGCATTGCAATTTTTTTATTTGGCGAAAGCAATACGATATAGAGTTATTGTCGCGATTCGTGTGAAATGTGAAAGAAAATTTCAGTCCTGTACTGCACCTAAATTCCTGCGACCCCAAAAGTGTCGGGGAAAAGTGTAAATATTTCTCTTGAAAATCGCGAAAGATAAGGGAATTTCATCATGAGGTTTTGAACTCAACCCTAACATTGGCGAAAACATTCATTACAATCTTCTCAGTTCAGCTGCCAATAAGGACCGTCTCGAAGGCTTGGTCGAATTCTACTCACCAGGCGATGAAAACTGTGTTTTTAGGTAGCGTTGCATTGGAAGCTGACGATGCCATTGTTTTGCTTGACCGCGCACGACCAACAATGGACTGAATTTTATGTGCTTTTGTCTGCAAGTATTTACGAATATCGAACGTATGTTGCTATTACGGAACCATTCTAACTTGTATTCTATACAAATTCATGATTAAAGGATTGAAAACCAAACGGGCTCGAGAAGGGTGAAATCAATACGGACAAAAACCTATTTACGTTGCCTTTTGGACGTTAAGTTCTACCACTGAGCCACACTGACACAACGAAAAGGAAACATTCATAGGCAGCATTGTGCGAGTGTTTAAGACTGTCTACGGACATTTCCTTTTGGCTGTGTCAGTATATATGGTTCATCAGTAAGACTTACGCTTTTAGTTTCAAAGGCCGTTGGTTCAACTCCCCGCTCAGACACTCTTACATTTAAATCCAAAGGGCAACGTAAATAGGTCTCTATCCGTATTTATATACATATTAGTAGCAGTTTCTGTATTATTTAGTCACGCATCACAGAAACACTTCGGGTTTTACTAGGGATTAATTTCTGGGATTAGAAGTAAGTACACAGCGAGTGGGCTCTGACGTTAGACTCTGACGTCAAGTTTTTAGAAGGGTGGGAAATCCTATACACGTGAGATTTGTTGCCTTGTATTGCGCAACAATCATAGCGCGGCAAATTCCGGTTTTAACAGGAAATTTTGTGACAGTGTCAAGTGGAGCCCATCAGGCCTCGGTTAGTAATGGTGGCGCATTTACGTCTATTGAGGTCCCTAGGCTCTGCAGGATTTCGGCGCCCCGACGGTGAAGTGAACAGAAAGCAGGAAACTCCGTTAATGCGACGCGATTACCTTATCCCACCCACCCCCGCCTTCCCTGGTCGCCCTGAAAATAAATGATGGGGACGAGACAATGCGTCGTGCAATCTGCGAAACGTTTTCGACTCACATCTCATCTTCCCTCATCTCATCCGGAAAATCTCGATAAATCTCGAGCAGCATGAACTTCCTTTGATTGTCGGTCTTGCTGATAAAGAAGCAAACAATTCTACGAGATTTTCAAAAAAAATTTTCCAACTTAAAGGACGACTACAACGCTCTTAACTACAGCGTCGCTTTTCTTTATCTGAAAGAACGATTTTTTTAACGACGTCGGAAAGAAATCAAAGCTAAACAAATACGGCTTGCCTATTAGTAACGGCGGTAGCCTTTACTGTAAGGTTTGACCTCGGTCTCCCATGTTAAAGCCGAAATTTCGATGCTTAATTTCTCCGCCGTATTTCTACATTTTCCACTGAAATTTGGTATACGACCTTTATGGGACTTGGCCAACACGTGTACCAACTTTTATTAATTTCCGATTTGTCGCAGCGAAGATCTGGAATTGAGCTGGAATCGTGATTTTCAGTTTTGGCTTCTTCTTGTTGTTGCCACGACAAGTTTCTGCTACGCTGTCTACAGATCAAACTATTTGTACTATAACGATGGTTCTTGGCTCATTTTACAGGTATTGCTCTGTAGATGTGCCCTCTCCATAAGGGCTTTTCTAATTGGTCAAGTGATTTAGGGGTTACGGAGAGAAAGACAATTTATTGGGGGCCACAGCCCGTAGCTACATGCTCACTCTAAACGAAACAACTACTACATTACGGGTTACGGAGCTCTAAACGACCAGATTGATTGTTTTACATTGTTTTAAACATTGTTTTTATGCAACAATGCCAATCAGCAAACGCCATATGCATGGCATCGCATCGCTTGAAGTTTAAGCAAATGCTGAACAATGTTGGTGAGCCAACAATTCACCCGCATGTGAAGAGGAAGCATTATTCTTATTTAATGATTTCACGTTACTCTCCCATGATGAAGTTAAAATGTCCGTTGCACATTTGACTTGCCGTCCTATATTGCAAATAACGGACAAAGCCGCTAATACAGAACTGGGGACAAACCAAAAGAAAGACTTGCACTGAATGAGCGAGCGAAATTCAGTGCATTTGTAACGAGGACGCAAGACTTAGACTGATTGATAGAGATGCAAAACTTTTAAAATAAAAATGTATGGTATGCCAAAGTCACGAATTAGTAAACAAAAACGAACTCGTTTGATGCTTAAGGTAAGGTTTAACTGATTCAAAGTCAAAACAGCAAAGGAACACAAATAAACTTTCCTGTAAGGTTTCAGATACTGCAGTGTTGTTGTACTGTTTCGTCCACGTGAAACCTTACTGCTGTATACAACAACCCACGTAAATACAATTAAAGTCAGGGCCAAAACTTCAAAACTTTTCATGCCCAAACAAAGGATGAAAAATGTAAGGTTGCACATTCAACCATTTTTTTGGCTAAATTTGTTCAGTGTTCTTCAGTTATGACATCTACTTTTCGTTCATCACCTTACTGATGATACATATATCATTTTTCAAGATTTTCAAGCCCTTTTCCAGGCATGGAATTACATTATTACTTTCCAGGGCATTTCTAGATTTTCAAAGCCTCGCACGAACCTTCAATTACGTGTAGAGCTGTTGTAAACTCACTAACACGGTTAGGTTTTAAGCATTTTCCAGCGATGTCGTGTAGCCAAGTAGAATGAACCAATCATTAGCTGAAGTATCGTGTGCAAATATAAAATTGGTAAAAACATTTGAATACAGCAGTAAGGTTTCACGTGGACGAAACAGTACAGCAACGCTGCAGTATCTGAAACCTTACAGGAAAGTTTATTTGTGTTCCTTTGCTGTTTTGACTTCGAATCAGTTAAACCTTACCTTAAGCATCAAACGAGTTGGTTTTTGTTTACTAATTTGTAATTTGTAATTTAAATTTAAATGTACTTTACCTGTAGTTGCCCACGATATGCATTCTGCGTTTGTTTCTGCAAATGTGAATTTAAAATCTTTACCATGCACGGTTGTGAATACTGCATCAAACAACGTTAATTTTTTTTTTAAACTGTTTGGCGCGTCATGTAAATTTGGCGCTCTAGGCACGTGCTTACATTGGGAAGTAACTAAAAAGAAAATCTGCTTGTCAAAGTCACTGGTTGACCTACTGAGCATCAAAGTAATGAGAGAGATTATCCAGCTCTTTTATACGCTATACAATCTAATTCCAGCTAATTCTAACAATTTTTTTTTTAACAATAACATTAACGACCTCTTGCAACGCTAGCGGTGAAATTCTTGGACCGTCGCAAGACGAACTACTACGAAAGCATTTGCCAAGAATGTTGTCATTATTGTGTGCGCGGTGTATCTTGAGTCCTGCAAGTATTTTGTGATCGGCTACGTCTTCCTGGATGGGGCGGCTTTAATCGACGGCCGCCATTGTTTTTGTAATCATCTTGGATATCAACAAGGCACTCTGCTGCCGAAAACGTACAATCGATTATCTGTGTTCGTTCTGCGGAGAACTCAAGATAGGCCGCGGACACTATAATCAAGAACGAAAGTTAGAGGTTCGAAGGCGATCAGATACCGCCCTAGTTCTAACCATAAAAAATTATTTTTTACTGTTTGGGCACCGTGTAAATTTGGAGCCCTAGGCACGTGCCTACACTGGGTAGTAACTGAAAAGAAAAAAAATTCGTGCCGAAGTCCCTGGTAGACTGACAGAGCATGGCGGTAAAGAGAGAGATTATCCTGCTCTTTTATACGCTATACAATATAATTCCAGCTAATTTATATAACTAAGATCGTAATATTTGTTTGTTTGTTTGTGTGCGTGTGTCACCAGATCACCGAGATTCCCACTACTAATTCTTGTTTCTTTTGTTTGTGCGTCCAGACGGAATGTCTGCCAAACGGAATTGTCTGTTCTGTATAAGTAATGATTCAAACTGTGTTCTCAACAAAGAGGCACAGTACGGGTGACGTCATATGTTTTTTCCAGTCACAATATTTTCATGCAAACGGGATTTAGGCCTCTATCTCTGTGTCTCTTAACCCTGAATCTAACTAAATCCAATGAAAGTTTGGCCAACTGCTAATGGGAAATCACAGTATTTTCATGCAAACCGGCCATATACATGGGGCTGCCCTAGTTTTAACAATTGTTTTAACAATAACATTAACAATCTTTTTTTTTTTACTGTTTGGGGCACCCTGTAAATTTGGAGCCCTAGGCACGTGCCTACATTGGGTAGTATATGGAAAGAAAAGATTCGAGTCAAAGTCACTGGAAGATCTATTGAGCACGATGGTAATGAGAGAGATCCTGCTCTTTCATATGCTATACAATGTAATTCCAGATAATTTTAACTTTTTTTTTTAACAATAACATTAACAATTTTGTTTTACTGTTTGGGCACCCCGTAAATTTGGAGCCCTCGGTACGTGCCTACACTGGGAAGTAACTGAAAAGAAAAGATTCGTGTCAAAGTCAATGGTAGACCTACTGAGGATGATGGTAATGACAGATATTATCCAGTTCTTTTATAGGCTATACAATATCATTCCAAGTTAGTTTTTGAAAACTTTTCGCCCTGTAATGACCAGGCGTAACAGTATACGATTCCTGTATAGTCCCCTTCCTACTTGTAGTATGTCTTATTCTTTAAAAAAGGGTTCAAAATTATGCTAGTTTATCTTAATGCTAGTTTAAAACATTGAAAAAGGTCCTTTTTTTTAACAATCGTAGCATTGATATTAAAGAGGACACGTGATAGTACGAAACGAATAACAGAAACAAAAAATTAATAAATAAATAGACACATAAATAATTAAATAAGTAAATAAATTATAATTAGTTACCCCGACGTTAACGCTTCAGCACATTTATCGTCTTGTAAAATGGCCGCATTTTTAGTTTACATGGGCGCCGCCCTATTGGAAAATGGCCCCACTTCCGGTTTTCATGGGCGACGCCAGCTTGAAATCTTAATTAATCTCGCAACAAATCTGCATAATGCAAAAATAATTACTACTACTAAGTAATGGTAGTAATTACTTTTGCATCTTGTAGGTTGGAAATTTAGGTATAGCAAGGTTAGAGCAGTAATGCTGCAGAGAGGTCACATTTAGCACAGACGTAATCTTGTAAGGATAAAATCTTGTACAATAAAATAGGAATAACCAGTGAATATATGATATCTCAGGTGTGAATCTTGAAGAATTGAAATGATTACAGTGCAGGTGTGAATTCTGAATAACAGATGAGGAATAACCGGTGAAGATATACATTTTGAAGAACATGAGAAGAACACCACGTAGAGATACGAATCTTGAAGAACGGAAGATGACGCAATTAAGACGTGAATCCTGAAGAATGTAAGACGAATAACCAGTGAAAATACAAAATCGTGAATGACAGAATCGGAAGAACCAGTTACGATAGTAATCTTACAGAATAGCAGAGCGTTAACCAACGAAAGGAATACGTGGGGATGTGAATCTTAAAAGCATATAAAAGGAGTTAGTTACCAGTGAAACAATAAATATTGACAGTAGAGGAATCCAGGTAACATCTTTAATAAAAGTAGAGTAATAACCAATAAAGACGAAATCTTGAAAAAAAACCAATGAATAACCAATGAATATAAAGTCTTGACGAATAAAAGCGGAATAACCAGCGAGGATATGAATTTTGGAGAAATAGCAGAAGAATAACCAGAGAATATGAAGTCTCGAAGAACAGAAGAGGAATTACCAGTGAAGTTATCATATTTGTAGGAAGAGAACTGTGAGAAGCTTAGTGTTGGTGGTGGTAGAACTCTTTGAAGAGGACTAATTCAATTTTGCAAGTAGGTGCAAAATTTTTACTTTATGTATCTTTAGAAAAATGAAGGCCTATCTTTTAATTATTTGTACATTGTTTTAATTTGAACTACGTGTAATACCTTTTGGATTCCGAACCCATATGCTCAAGCCTCAACAAATTGTTCAATGCGCCTAAAGATTAGTGATGAAATAGTCTTGCAGCTTGCAGCTGTTCAATTTTATAAAAATAAATAATTTTAATCTTGCCGCCCATTTAGGTTGAGTTGAGTTGAATTTCGGGACAGTTTACAAGAAAAGCATTGGCAAAAGATGACCCCCTCACACCACAAGAGCAGATTCGCGTGTGGTTACGGGTTGTACAAAAAAAAATGAAATAGCTTTAAAAATCTATGATGTACGACTCCGATCCTTCCAAAGCAGAAAGTCATTAGGATCCTCATGGAACAATGAAAGTTCGACTGTCAGGTGGGACCTGTTAAAAACTTTACACGCATAAATGGAATACTTTGAGGCAACGACGGCTCCCCGATCATGAGTGGGAACGCCAGGAATAATTACGCCAATTTTCAGAAGTCAAGAATACAATTTACCATCATTCTTTCAAATTTTCGACAGATTATTCGTTCCCCTGTCTTCTTCAGGCACTATCACTCGTTGGAAAGCTTCTTTCTACATCGTCACCATGTGTATTGCTATTTGAATTCAGTGTTCCAACTTGGAAAACAGGGTTTCCAAAAATCAAACAAAACATGATTAAGATACAAATTACTGTGGAAAAAATGAGGGGGAGGGGGGAGGAATTAATGTACGTGTAACAGGGACGGCATGAAGAAGGAGTCTCTAATATAATTCTATCCCGTGTCCACCAGCGGGTTGCAACTGTACTAGAAACAATACATTCCAAACCTTCGCAATCTTCAGTCCTTCCGGCGCTTGGCCGACGCCGGTAATGCCAACGTGGCGGAGCTAACTTCCTGTTCTCGTCAGAGTGAGATTAGCGAGAGGCCAATCCTTCACTGTATTTATTTATTGTATTTACAAAATTATTTTAACGCCCTATAAAGACCATAACAGCAATCTCAGATTAAAACAACAATTAAAAACAAAAAAAAAAGTCATAACGTGGAAGGCCCCTGCTTCCCACAGTTCTTGCCTCAGTACTCGCCTGAATGAGATGCGTGAGAAACACACCATGCGCAATGGCTGTTTGCCGTGACGTCACCATGAGTTAGCCTATGACGAACGAGAACAACGGCTGTTTGGCCGTCTGATTGGACTAGCCCAGTCACGTGATGTGCACGTCACAGCAAACAGCCATGGCGTGTGGTATAGCAATGGTGGTATAGTGTAGTATAGCAGTGTGGTATAGCAATGGCGTTTGCCTTTGCTACGATAAATTTTACAAACAGTGTCACAGTTTAACTGTAGCTGTGCGTGTTTTACCCTAATCGTCGGACTTAAAAGTTTCTCCAACATTACTGAGTTACTGCGACTGAATTTGCTCACCATGGTTACCGTAATGGTGGTTGCCATCCCATAATCTCAAGCGGAAGTATAACTGGTGGCTGCGCCTTAAATTTCCTGAATCTGCTTATATATCGTCGTGGTTTATATCGTCCTTGGTTACACCGTTCGTCCCGAGTCCTGACCCCCATGGCAGTTAGTTGGCGAACTAGCGTCCGTTTTTACTGTTGGGGCAAGGCTCTACTACAACACCGGCCGGATCGTGGATGAATCGTGACTGGAGTGGGCAACATGGCCACCGAAAACGCTACTTATAATGCGATTGGTTTGTTCGTTGACGCTTTCTGTCTACCGAGGGCGACAGCGACCGTACAAATTGCCAACGAACGTGTCGATTTTTTTTTTTGCAAGCCCAGAAATTGCTTAACTGTAGCTACGTGATATTTTGAAAAACTATTTAAAAATACTTTTATAGAAAATAAACATTTACCACCAAAATCTACATAAATATTTTAAATTGTTATTTAAAAAACCGTCATTAGCTGCCAAAAGATGTCGCGTCTCTCCGTACAAAGCTCCGTCCTCGAAGAACAGACCTCGAAGAAATGAACCAGACGTGGCGGCCATTTTGTTACACCCATCCCCAATATCGTTGTAGGTCAGGCCGGATTGGTTCGGGAAAACGTACGTTACGAATTACGCCGTGTAGGTTTTGAATAGTGCAAACATGCATCAATTCTCCAAGCGGCAGCGTTTAAATCGCTTTAAAGCGAGGAGCACCCATTCTTTCTCAAGCCAAGGTCGACTGACAAAGTGCGTAATTTGCCTCCCACCGACACGCCTGTTGTTGCGCATGTCAGGAAGTTGATGCCTGTTAACAGTGCTTTGGATAAGATTTTGGCGATGTTAAATAACTGGCTTAAAACCCGAAAGCTAAATCGGCAGCTTCTTTCCCAGCCGACCTTGTGACGAGTGGTGGAAAGCAAGGCGAGTAGTGGAATACAAGGATGCTCCCACGTACTAAAAAAAAAACAATGTAACCAAATAAACAAAGTTGTCAGTGTTAACTCGTAATGCTCAACAGCATTGCTAGCTCATAGGGTTTTGATGTAATAACCGCTTAAACAAATATTAACTACAACCTCTAAAGGCGGATCTTATTCTTAGCTTTAAAATTGTAAGGGGATTTCTACCTATAACTATCCCTTTATTCGATGAAACACCCCCGAGGACATCGTATGTACAAACCTGTGAAACCACCGGCCATGTTAGAGCACAGATCCACCAACAGTACCTTTTTTACAGATAGGATTGCCATACCATGGAACTCTCTTCCTGCGGATGTGGTTTCGGTGACCATCGTGGATGCTTTCCATCA
>JAHWFP010000238.1:0-11483 GCA_023313725.1 Lithobius niger | reverse complement strand
ATTTCTCTCTCAGAGGAGCCCAAATCCTAACGCTTGACAGATCAGGCGCAGCGAAAATTCCCATAGCTTTTCACTAAATGGCTCGTCATTAAAGTTGAACCAGAGTGCATTTCCGAACAGACTCTTAATTCCAATGTGACTGACGAGCGCCATTAGAGGCGGGAGGGTTTCAAAGGCTTTTCTCCTTCCCATTAAACCCATTGATCACAAATCGATCAGCAATTGAGAGCTTGAGCCTCGGTCTTCAGCACAGCTAGAGCACCCTTATTTAAAGTTGAGAAATTATGACGTCAGCCATTGGGGAAATTGGTTATATCTGCCTGGAAATCGGAGCTAATGGATGGATCTAAATAATATTTCAGTCACCTAGTCCTGTCTGTTCGCACTGCACATAGCTAAGGGCAAGGGAATTCGAGGCCATACGGTCATGCAAATATTGCCGTTTTTAACTCCCCCCCCCCCCCGTCAAAGTGATCAGAAGTTAACATACAACGAAAAGCCTTCGTGCTTTTTTGCTTCCTATCACCAAATGAAGAGAAAAAAAGTAAGATGGTCGAAGTGTGCCTGCTTGATCTTAACTAATTAGACGATAGCAAGCTCATCTGTCGGCAGATTTGCAAAACAAGCTAACGCCATGGTTACCTAAAACCTTAACGTGCACAGCTTCAAGGGTTGTCTCACAGCACTAAATTCGCCGGGATATGACAACTAGATAAAAGCAAGAGCCAGATAAGGAATCGCACTAGTATCTGGGCTACTTGTCCCCTAGGCGCTACCGAAGTAGTTGGTTGACCCTATACTAGATGGCGCCACATATCATACGGCGTAGATTCGTGTATTTATGCCTATAATTGGTATATTAAAGCAAAAATTTGCTAATCCATATTTAGGTTCCAACAGAAAGAGAAACTTGGCCACGTTTGCTAAGTAATTTTCACTCGGGTGAAGAGTGGTCGTAAAATCACAAGTGGAATCGGTGGTGTCCATTAGACGTAACTATAGATGGATTAGCAATTCCCTCACAAGTGTTTTTATATAGGAGAGTTCCGAACTCTTCTAAATCTATTTCACCTTTTCAACTCCTAGATGCAGCACCGCAGAATCTTCGAGCAATAGAAAGAAAATAGCGGTAAATTTAAAAAAAAAAGGAACACCACTTCGCAGCAGCGCCGAAAGCCACGTGACCAGCATCAGCAAATTGGATGACGGAGAATCTGGAACGCGGATGCTGTGTTTAGAATATGGGCAACGCTATCGAAATAGTGAACCGATGCCTTCAAACATGACAGAAGTAAAGTTAACACTCGTTTCACACATTTACCACAATGAGGACGAAAAACATGAGTTCAGTTTTAGATCCACTTTGAACAAATGAACTCATGTTTTTCGTCCTCATTGTGGTAAATGTGTGAAACAAATGTTAACTTTACTTCTGTCATGTCTGTTTGCTACTGTAACAGGCTTCTGCTAATTTTCAATCTGTTAATTCTTGGTTAAAGTATAAGGAACGTTGCCAAGCTCTTTACCTTTCAGAATAAAAAAAAAAAAAACAATCATGCAGAGGTGCTGTTCTCTGTTTTGGCCTGGGGCATTTTAGTCTGTTACTCAAGGCTCACAGAAACATTTTTTCTTTCATCTTTGTTACTCTCTGTTTCTATTTTCGTAGTAGGCTAAATAAACTAAGTTTTTATTTTATTCTGTAAATGTTGCATCTTCTGTCCAGTTAGTGTACAATGCTATCACACCCCTTCATGCATCCCTGAAATTTAACTCGTTTGTCCAGCACAGAACAACTGGAATCCATCGACCAGCTTTCGATAAAATCACCATCCTCCATAGAGAATCCAACATTGAACCAGACTCAACCTTGAAACATTCGACATTTTCAAGCAGGAAAATAAACTAATCAATCACAGCCTACCAACCCAACAAGTCATGACTCCAAAGGTAAATGCCTGTCATACACAGATGGCACTAATCTTCTGTCACAGCCATATTTGTATACAGATTGTTGGAGGGACTTCTGTAAAGCGATAGTTCAAAATTAGCGACGAAAATAAACTAAGTAAAACATAATAACGGTTTAATCTGTTATAGGAAATACACATTAATATTTCTGAAAGGGGTGATGCGCAGTAGGGTTCCACGCCAGTAGAAATGAAGACTCTTGTCTTCCATCCTGTTAATGGTCCCTGGTAACCATCTTCAGAGTGTCCTGTGCTGGACTTCAACTGTTGAGTTCTAGATGGACTACTAACTACCCATGTGCGTGGATAGAAACGACTTCCCACTCTAAATCAGTCTTTAAAGCAACAAGGCCATTAGTTCCTGTTGTCACACTTTTGTGCAGTCACCACGAAATGGCGACGTTCATTTTGTAACATGCCAACAGAGATACATCACCGGTCGCCGCACAAGATGGCTGCATCCTCACAAGTTTGACCCTGGATAAGTGTTGTCGTTAATCTAAGTGGTCCCCATTGCTATTTTCATCAAGTGAACATTCTGCTGAGGATTTTGCATTTTCAATTTTAATGAGACGATCAGGTGACCAATGGTACATTGACTAAGTCGATACCCATCTTATCAAACAGTGTCACGTGATTGAATGTGTTTGCTGCGCATTTTTTGTATCGTTCAAAGCCCTGTAACCCGGGAGCAGACAGATATTTTTTTCGTCTTTTTCACTCAAGCCCGATTACATGACTTCATGAAACCAACTATAATGCATGTTTGTAAAGACATTGTTATTTGCAGCATTATTGTTACACCATTGCTTCTGCATGCATTGTTTCCTCCGATAAGTGTAATAGGCTTTTAGGCTCATTAAAACTTCAACTTCTTTTTCTTGTTCTGCATGTAAAGATATTGTTGTTTTTATCATTGTTAAAGCATTGTTTAAAGCATATATGGGCCAGCGCTGGCAAAATGAGTGGCAACTACCGTTTTATGGGTTAAGATAAGTGGAAACTTGGCTCGTTTTTGATATCACAGACGTCCAATGGCTCAAAAACTTGGCGGGTTTTTTGCTTACAATTTATTGTTTTGGGTTTAGTTTCGTTTTCAGACCAGTAAAAAGAAATTAACTTTTATTTTTTCTGACAGTTTTGCCAGTTGACTAAACACTGGTTGGAGTGCAACACCCCTCTTACACCCCCACCCACCTACAAACTCCCTACTCTATTTCAGTTCTACAGCATGTTAGCATACAGGAACTAGAACTAGAGCTTTATTGTTTCCTCAATGTCCTGTGCTTCAAATCTATAAAAAGTAGCAGTGATTGCCTGTGTATCATTATTAAAGGGTGTTTCGGCCATAGACAAATCCGATGGTTGTACATATTTTCCACGCCTACACTCAAGCTGTGCATCGAACGTATAACATATTTGTCGAAGGTTAGCCTACCTCGTAACAGGTGTATTTCATGATTACAAATATTGGACTACAGATTTCTCAACGATCATTTCCTACTCTTCGTCGTTTTTGTGAAATATTGACGTGGGATCATGAATATTCATATACCGCTAAATAAACATCGTTACAACTATCGCTGGTTTGTGCCAATTTTGGCCTCACAGCAACAGTTTGCAATGCATTATTTCTAAATTTGCAACCCCCGATTCTAGACTGAGGAATGACGGTGAGACGTAGTTCCAACGCAAGAACTGCACTCGGGTCTCTTACGGCAAACAATTCACGATTTATTACTTTCCGACATTCGTTACACAGCCTTCGCTTACACTTCTTCACCAACCGGAAGTGATCAATACCGGAAACAGAATAGCAAGCACATAAGTAACGGGAAGGCCCACTGAGGACTATAACAACGGCTTTACTCACGATCCATTGGTAGATCTGAGAAAATAGAGAGAAGCAAGATGACATAAATTAAATTCATTGATGATGAAGAAGAGAGGATGATGGGAATGTTTTAGCGTCACACTAAATGTTGAGGGCGGATCCTTGAGTTTGGGAGTAATGGGATGTTGACGATCGATGGCTATGTGATTGTGATTACGGTAAGTCCAGACAGCGTCTTCCCATCTAAGATATTTACTCGTTCAGGTTATGGATTTCACCTGCCACTGACAAGAATTGCTGTAAAACTATCTAATGGACTGATTAAAGGGACACCCGACCTGCATTACAACATTCCACCTGCCTTATAACAGCCACGCGCTGAAAGCCATCCGCGCATAAAGCATCGCAAAGGTCAACTGAGGTAGTAGCTGCGTTACTAGCAGCGAAGAATGCAGTTGCTGTCTCAATTGGCATTGCGCATAATAGACGAACCAGCATGAACACGTTAATCGTGTCGTCACAAACCGGAATGATTCTCGTATTTTAACATCATATTTTATTATTTTCCAGGCTAGTGACTTATAATTTTGCTTCGGCGATCTATTGGAATAATTAATTTTAATTTCTACGGCATTAGTCTTTTAGATTTTTGATCTCATGGTAATTATTAGAAAATTAGTACATGCACACACAGAGATGAAACGTCACGGTTATTGTAAGCGTGAAAAGCATCATATACTTATGGGTCGTCCGTAAATAAAGTTCCATTATATTCAATAGAAAATCTCCTAGACGCCACATTTTAAAACGTATTTTTACCAAGGGATTGCCTAAAGGTTTGGAAATTGACCTTTGGGGCCGTACTTGATGTGGTGGATGGAGAAAAATGGCGCTTGGAGGAATGTGCTTTTAATATATGAATATTAAGGGCATGATGTTACGTAAATTGGGAATTTGGAGGATAAGAATTCTAGTACAGAGCCAAAATACTTACTTACAGGCTGATGCAGCATGGGAAAGACAAAGAAAGTACGATATTTGGTAGAACAAGAAGCCCTAATAAGTTAATTTCTGGGTAACAAACTTACGTCCGGTTCAGGCCACAGGCAAACTCAGGAGGCGATCATGCTGTGGCAAGTAATTTCACAGACTCGGTTCGCAGCGACAAGTCTGCACCGCTGCAGGCGACTACAGCCAGAAATGGAATAAAATTAAAGGTCATTGTGACCTGTTGAAGCCCAACAAATCAACCAGTATTAATAAAAAAAAGTATTTTTTAGGTTAAAATCATAACAAAAGTAAAACGATCAGCGGCCAATCAATCAGAACACTGCAGGGAAGCGCGTCTATACAGGGTGGGGCAGAAAGGACGGAACACCTTTGGCGATCAAAGATGGTTAATGTTAGGATAATGAAACTTTGCATGGTATGAAGGTGAACAGGGAGCCAACTAACCATGAATCGATCACTGACCTTGACGCATATTTTCAAGATCATCGTGATGCTAACGTTTTAAGTATGCTTCGTAGAACCCCAGTGTAAATTAGAAACTTGTAGACAGTGTCAAGATATGGCCAATGCAAATAACAGAACGAAGTTTGGTACGTTAGTTTAGGAGTTTAGCGGGCATTACAAGAATCATTCTGTTGTGCTGGCCGAGTGGCTTTCCTGCCAAACAGTTCTGTGAGGCTCTTTCGTACACCATGCATTGTATTGGAAGGTAATGGTGTTGGCAGCATACGCAAATTGGCATCATTCATTAACCGTGATCAGCTCTGAAACAAAATCGGAAATGTTAACCTGAGGGAGGAACAACATTAGTTTCATTTCTAGAAGACCACGGTGACTAAACTATGCCAACTTGCATAAGATGCTGTAGTTTGCAGCACCATTCTGTTTATACGTGTAATGTACCAAGTTGTGTTGAGCTAGTGTCGATTCATCAGTGTGTCAGTTGCTGTTTGTTTCCAAGCATGCTTCATGTACTTTGAGGACCACTGGACTTAATTTTACAACTCACTGTTTGGCAGGAAAGCCACTCGGTCAGCACAACAAAATGATGCTTGCAATTTTCGTAAACCCTAAACTACCGTACCGAATTTCGTTCTGTTTTTTTGCAATGGCCATGCCTTGCCAATGTCTACAAGTTTCTAATTTAAACTGGAGTTCTACGAAGCATAGTTAAAAAGTTAGCATCACGATGACCTTGAAAATATGCGTCAAGGTCAGTGATCATCGATTCATGGTTAGTTGGCCCCCCGTTCGCCTACATACCACGCAAAGTTTCATTATTCTAACATTAACCATCTTTGATGGCCAAGGGTGTTACGTCCTTTCTGCCCCACCCTGTATAATGCGACTGGTGACTTGCTCAACTAATTTAAAAAATAGTAATTTGCGTTTTTATTAAAGTTAATATTTTATTGTTCGTTGGTTTATTATCATACTAGCTGGACCCGTGCATGCTGCACGGTGAGTGAATTTCCTGGACTCCGCCTCTCTTGGTGTTTCAGTTGTAAACAGTGCTTTTCTTTTTTAACTTCGTTGTGTGCATCTTCTTTGTGAGATGCTGCTGGTCAGACTAATTTGGCGGGAACAGAGTCGCTGACGTCACGGCACGAAAGCATCAACTCACTGCGTCTGGGACTGTTTAGAATTCGTTTTGAACTGTGCGACTGTCCTTCATCTTTGGGGTAAGAGGGACTAGAAATAAATAGTTTGAGTTTGAGTGTTATTCCGGGGAGCCTGGACCACAGTAGTCATACGCTCCCTGCTACAGAAAACCGTACAATACGAACGACATGAACAAAGAGCAAAGAGAAGTACAGAGAGAACAAGGCACCACAACTAACCTCACCGGAATCTCAAGAGTGACTGAAGACGGAAAATGCAGGGGATGGCACAGGGTAGAGAACGGATCAAAGTAGGGGAGAAACGCGCTCTCACACTCGAAAATAGTAAACAACTGCCTACAGTCAGGCTACCTACAATTTAAAGTTGGTAAGGCAACGCACGGGGTTATATTCTTTACCTTCCTAAAGCACCGAACAGAGCGAACAGAATGCACCACTGTTAGAGACAGATTGGCTCCAAACTTGAGGTCGCGCGTGCGCAATGATGTTGCGTAAGCCATTCAGTACGTTCCTAAACTACAATACAGCTCAACAAGCTCAGCAGAGGCTTCGATACGTCATGCCTTCACCGCGACCAGACCTGGCTAATGGATTTGACCAGGATTGGCTAATAGATGTGACTAGGCGAGAGCAATGCCAAATTGCGAACCATCTCAGGGAGGTGGTTTGCTGGGGTGGAGGTTAGAGCATGCGCGACGTAACAGTTTTGTCGAAACAGATTCATCGCTGACGATGTTGACATCAATCAAGCTGCATCAACAAGGATATTAGCAGGAAATGAGCCAAACTGTCACCAACAGTGGTGCGTTTGGTTCGCTCTGTTTGGTAGTTTAGGAAGGTACCGTTTGTTACATTACTGTGTTACATTGTTATTTTGATAGATATTGTTGCGTGCTTGACAAGTGACTCCTGGGGGAGGCAAATTGAGGCAAGCATCGTGCAATCAAGGAGAGATACCACGAAGGTTAGCTGCAATGAGACGAATATCAATATATGACGAGTTGCTGGTTCATAATGATGATAAAGCAGAATGGATGGTGTAACTTTAGATGCAGTGAAACTCTGCCAACAAAACTTGTGGCCAAACATGAATTATTCTGTTCTGGTTAACAACTACACCTGATGAAACCAGCACGACGCCAAGTGAGCGAGCGATGTGAGGGTAATTGTGTAATCTATATCTGGGGCTTTGGTCCGTATGGCCGAGAGCGCATTGACGCTACCCTGTCTATACAAAACCGAAAGCATATCTATTCAAAAAGGCCGTCAATAGACTTTCATTCATTACTCGTTGTTCCCCAGGCAGTATTCTAGGTCCTCTACTGTTTAATATTACATTGCCACAGTTTAATCAATATAACTGAAGTCACTTCCTTTCAAAAAGCTATGTCGAGCACACCATCTTTGTTTAACGCTTTTGCATTTGCACGTGACGAAGAAAGCCCCTGAACGCAACAAAGACACCAGCCAAAGGTGGTAATAATCTCTAAAGAATGCTTCCGGGAAACACAAGCCACCTCATCACAGGCATGCCAACTTTTTTTTCTTTTTTCACCCACCCCAGTCGAGGTGTGATGTGGGCGTGTTTGGGCGTGTTTTGTGGACGTGGATGGTGTATCGTGCCGCCAGGCTGGTGGCTTTTGAACGGGAAAGTTTGTCGACAACGATTAATTAAGCCGCGAATGCAAGCGCACGGCTGGAATTTCATTAGGCCTAATCACGGCGCAAATATGCAACGGCGGCTCAGTCTGTGGGTATGTAAAGGAAGAAGGAAGGTCGGGGTAAATGAGTCGCCTTGCTGGCACGTTCGTTCGTTACTTGGCACAAGAAAGGACCTGGAAAGACCCTGGAGTATGGCGTGCCAACAAGCACAAATACGCCACCAAAGTCAACCGCGCGAAAGAATGGGTCCGTGACCGTGTAAATTCAAAGGTGGCAAGTTTAACCCTTTTTTATTGATACGCGGTTCCTGCATACAGTTAACGTGTATTTCATAATTTCACAGTGAGTGTGGTTAGTTAACGTGTATTCTCTATTATTCTTGTCTATTCATCAGAAAATTAACCGACAGTAAGCACGTAAAAACAAAATGGAGCTCTTTCCGCGGATGCTTCTTCTGGAATGCGTCTCGTAGTGAGGAACGCAGCTACTATCTCATTTGGCCTTGGGTGTAGTAAACAAAATAGTAAGAACGCAAAAATTGTGTCGTCACAAACCGGAAAGATTTTCGTATTTTAACATCGCATTTTAGACTTTTTTACGCTAGTATCTTACAATTTTTCTTCGGCGATCTATTGGCATAAATAATTTTAATTTTTACCGCATTAGTCTTTTAGATTTTTGATCTTATGGTAATAAGTAGGAAACGATTAAATGTTAGTACATGCACACACACAGATGAAATGTCATGGTTATTGAATGCGCGCAAAGGATCCACCTTACAACTTTCCGCCTGCATTATAACAGCCAAGCATCCGCCATGTTCCCATCGCCAAGGTCAACTGATATAGTAACTGCGTTCCTCGTAGCGAAGAACGCAGCTACTGTCTCAGTTGGTATTGAGCATAATAGACGAACAAGCATGAACGCATAAATTGTGTCGTCACAGTTTTCGTATTTTAAAATCGCACTTTATAAATTTTTAGTTTAGTATCTTATAATTTTTCTTCGGCGATCTATGGGCATAAATAATTATAATTTTTACCACATTAGTCGTTTAGATCTTTGATCTCATGGTAATTACTAGCACACATGCACACATTCACACACAGAGATGAAATGTAATGGTTATTGTAAGTGAGCAAAGGATCATATACGTGCGTCCCGCAGTAAATAAAGTTCTCCAATATTCAACAGAAATTGTTAGTTAGGGATTGACTAAAGGAAAGTAAATACAACTTTGGGACCGTACTTGATGCGGAGGATCGAGAAAATTGCGCTAGGAGGATTGTCCTTTTAATCGCAGGATGCTATTAAATTTGTTCCTAATATTCAACAGAAAATATCCTAGACGCCACATTTTAAAATGGATTTTTAGCAAGGGAAAGACTAACGGGAAGTAAATAGACTTTTGGGGCCATGGGGGCCGTAGTCTGGAGGATAGAGAAAAATGGTGATGGGAGGAAGTGGACCTTTAATTCGAATTTAACTGCGAAACAACATGCAGAACAAGATGCAATCGTCAAGGTAAAACAAGACCTCGATCGCTTCGTTCATTCGGTCAATAATTATTCCAACGCAGTGTAAACTGACTGCGGCTTAACTAAAAGATGATCAGGACTTCTTCGGCTCTTCGGCTCGAAGAATTCCCCGACTGTATGTCAAACTGTCCGCTACAAAACTGCCGCGGAACTAGAACGTTGGCACGCTTGCGCAATGTTTTTTTTTATTTTTTATTATTCCACTCGTGCTACAGCGGCGCTGTGATCAATCGTTTTTCGGTCGACAATCATTTATTTTGCGGTGACAAGTTGTTTGGCCTGACACACGTGTTGCCATCATCGCATCCTTATAGTCGTTTAAGCTACTTACATAACGAACTGGGATGCTGCGATTAGGGGAGGCCATTTTGTCCCTCCGAAACCGAGCTGACGGATAAAACCAGGGAGCTTTGATTATTTACAACTTGTAGGGTCGGCCCACTTAATACTACGGAGCTGCGCCATAAACAATGCGAGATTATCGCGAGATTTTTTTTTTAGCGCAAACGCGAAACGTCACTGCCGTGTCTTGCGCCATTTTAGCAGATTCTTGCATTTCATTGGCTGTTGATTTTGTTGGACCGGTTGGTGAATCGATTCTAAGCTGAACTAACAAACGAATGAATGAATATTCATTATCAAACGTACGTCGGAGAGCTCCGAACGTTTAAATTGTTTAGATAGTGGATTAAGCCAGTGGTTTTCAACCTATGGTCGTGACCACAAATGGGGTCGCGGGCATCCTCTCGGGGGTCGCGATACTTAAAGTGGCACTATCACCGATTGAAAGTAGGCAGAATCCGGCAACATCTAGCGCTGTGAGTGCTATCTAGCACTTGCTTGCACCAAGCGAAGGAATACACAACGGCATTTCTTTTAACGAAACAAACAAGCCACGACCTCTTTAATTGTTAAGTGAAAGTTTGGTTCAACCTCATGTACCTGGGCGCAAGCTGTACAGGTTAACACTATCACCACCCATAGATGGCGCCAGGGTATTTTCGTTCGCATTTCAATCGGTGATAGTGCCACTTTAAGCAGGAAAAAAATATTTTACTTTTTTTAATCTTTTAATCTTAAAGTCTTTTTTCCCCTGAAACTTAATCATTAATAAAATTAATTAATTGTAAAGTACTTTATCTCTTCTAAAATCTAATTCTAATTATAATCTCTCCATTCTAACAATTAATCGTTCTAATCTAAAAACAACTTTGTGCCGGGGAATTGCCCATCTATGAGTGTACGAGGGCTATTTTTTTTATGAGAAAATGACGACGTTTAAAATGCTTAAAATGCAAAAAAAGTGTTGGCTTCCCGGGGCTCCGTCTCGGACCCTGCTTAGGAAGCTCACAATGCTCCCCCAGACTCCCTAGTTGTGAAACCAATGGGCGAAGGAATTTACGTGGTGGAGGGGAGTCGCGGAAAAAATATTTCTTTAATGGGGGTCGCAGTTCAGAAAAGTTGGGAACCACCTAAAAACAACGTGACTGAAAATATGCAATGTTTGTTGCATTGTGTCACCCAAGCTGTAGCCAGGAAAAAATTTACCCCCCCACGACGCAGTTTCATCTTAACAATAAACTCTTAAACAAAAGTTCTTTCAGAAATTCAGGAAACCACAATCCGCAAACCCTGCTTAGGGAGCTCACAACGCTCCCCCAGACTTACTAGTTGTGAAACCAATGGGCGAAGGAATTTACGTGGTGGGGGGAAGTCGCGGAAAAAATATTTTTTTAATGGGGGTCGCAGTTCAGAAAGGTTGGGAACCACCTAAAAACAACGTGACTGAAAATATGCAATGTTTGTTGCATTGTGTCACCCAAGCTGTAGCCAGGAAAAAATTTACCCC
>JAHWFP010000237.1:0-33399 GCA_023313725.1 Lithobius niger | reverse complement strand
ACTTTTTTTAAATATATTTGCTGATGTAGCCATTATCTCTGTGGCCTGATAACTGGTAGTACCTCTATTACTAGTTCTGACCTGCCCTTTCGTCAGTATGTTTCTAGCATCGTCCCTCGGGCGCATGCCGATTTTGGCCGTGATCCGAGCACTTTAACTCCAGAATGCAGTTAATAATTAAGACCATGGACTTGGTTGCAAAACAAATGCTGGTGGTTTTTACTTCACCAGGATGTACCTTCAGGCCCCCTAATAACCATTTGTAAATATTCAGTTAGATCACGGCAATAAAAATGTTGTAAAACAAAAGTGGTACGAGGTCAAGGCCTAGTGTATGTTAACTGCTTGTCTGTCTGGTACCGTGCATTTTCAATGTTAAACTAATGTTAATGACAACCTACGGACTATCGCCATTCCAGTTACAGAATACATCAAAATTGTAGTTTCTTAAAAGCTTTAACCCAATCTTAGTAGCATTACAAATTCGGTCACGCAGGTTGACCTGCAAGAAAATCGTAAGAAAAATGTTTACGAGTACTGTTTAAATGTCTTTTTTTTTTTTTTTATTAGTGGTATTGGACGTCCACTTGTTTGAATCAAAATCACGGTCTTTTAAGAAGTTAGTAGTGAAAATCAAATTAGCCTATGTGGTTGCGTAAAATGATGAGTTAAAGTTAATGGCTACATGCCGGAGATATTTTTGACGTCGTTGGGACCTAAACTCCGAACACAAAAAATTTGATATTCTCTTCAACCAATTCAACTGGTCTTCCTAGTGGAATTATCCCCAACTTTGGTAAGAAGCACTAATTCCCGACTATCTTGGTCTGGTTGCAATCTTCCAATTGTGAAACCATCTCTTCTACTTTTACAGAAAAAAAAATATGTAAAATATAAATTTAAGTGCACTCTAATTTTACATACGCGTTATGAAAACAGCATAAAAAACATTTACTGAATTTCATTACTTTTTAAATAAGCCGTGTTTTTTGTTGGTTGCAATGGTTGAATACTAAACAGTAAGTCTTCACATGTACTAAACACAAGCAACATTGTATCTCAAAACTAAAACTTTCCAAAACATTTATTCCTGCTTCTTTCCTGTCTTGTTGACATTGCTCGGTTGATTTTTTTTCCAATATTAAAAGAAGCATGTGACTAGCGTGTAAAGGCTTTGCCTTTTTATTGCCACGAAATATCCATTACCTTGCTTTGCATAGCAGTTCCCCCCACCCCCCACCCCCTTGGAGTTCTGTTATCCCTTGCTTGAAAGTTGGCTTCCCTGCTGGTCTCGTAACTCGCTGCGCATGACAGAAACTGGCTCAGTCTATATAAGTGGTCCGCAGCGGAGCGTAGCATATTTCTTCCTAAGGCCTGCCACGTGTGGTTGCTCCTGAGCTCTCCCTTCCATTCCGGCTTCAGAAGATCTAGCACGTCCTTTTGGATTCCTACGGTCTCGGTTCCCCTTAGTCTTTTGATGTTAAGGGTGTGCCCAGAGTAACCGTGGCTTGGTTGATGCCTCCGTTGGCTGGCTACTTGGCCGAAACGGGACTGATTCCGTTCCGCGCTTCCGCCCGACCCGGAACGTGTTTACGTTCCACTCAGTTCAGCCCTGCGGACAGGGATGCATCTTTACAGCTTACCCGTTCCTCTTCACTTGCGACTGCTGGCCGCTTATGGTCGGCCTGCTCTTTCTATCACCTGCCGTGGTAGACCATCATACATAGATTTCGGTCTCCTTCAAGAAGCAGATTCGCGTTCCACCTTTCCCCCTTGGCCCCCTAACGGTCATCGGTTCCAGAGAGGAGGGGGGGGGGGGACTGACATCTACTTCCACCAGCATTTACGCTCTGTACCATTCCTACGGAACGTAGGCAAGCCTCTTCCAGGGGACTGCTTTTATCAACTAGTCTGCTGCTGTCTTCCGACTTAACGGGTTCGAGCTAAGGCCCGGGCCTGCACCCCTCGTCCATGCCTGGTTTGTGAACAGAGTTCTTTGCTTCTCGGCCCTACAGCTAACATTCCAGGTCCTTCCTCACATCGTTACTCCGCTCGATTCCGCCTCTACGAGGCGACCAGTGGGCCAGGACTTTCTACTGTCCTACTTGATTCTTCACATGCCACTGTTCATCTTCACCAACGTTCTGTCTGCAGCTACTTAGTCACGGTTCCTCTACGTGGACCGTCGTCTCAATTCCGTTCTGTTTGGACGTCAGCACGCTAGAAATGGGTCCCTACACGGCCCGGACCCTTTGCAAACCGCGATCCGCTGTTTTCCTGACTCATCAAACACCTATATCCTGTTTATTTCCAAGTGCCGCCTTTGTCGGATTGAGGATCGGTCCGATCCGCTTCGTACTACGAACAAGGTTCGGCCTGGGCCCTTGTGCCCGGCCTAGGCCCTTTTACAGACCACGTTCCGCCGTCCGCCTATCTTTCTGATGCGAGTACGTCTGTTCCTAAAGGGAAGCATCAACTCTGCCTTTCACCTCCGAGCCGCTTACACGCTTTTCAGTACCGCTTGTTCATGTCTACCAGGACTTGGACTGGGCGTCAACAACCGGTCTAATCTCTTCATGAATAAACAAGACTTGTTCACCATTTTTCTACGTTCCGTTTCAACTACAATCGCTTCGCCATTCTACGTTCCTGGCTCGCGAGTCGGGCCTAGACTCAAGGTCGGGCCTGGTTTCTTTTTCTTCATACCACCTTTGGTTCTTGTCTTTCTGGCAGAAGATCTCGTAATTGGTCAGGACCGTTCCTACACATCTCCCAGCTGCTCTCCTTTCCAGGCGATTCCCTTTCTGTACCATTCTGTTACCTTTCAAACCGGACTGTCGTCTTTGGTTCCCTGCCCTACAAGTCTCAAGACGTGCTTAGAGCCTTTGCTTCGTCACCACTCGGCTCCGGCCTCTACCACAGAGCCTCCTGTTCTAAGACTTGCAACTGCGGAGGTGCGCCCGTGCACTTGGTCTCATAGGGTAGACACCCGGTCCCAGTGCCCTGGCCTAGCACCTCAAACAAATCAACACTCCGCTGTCCGTCTGGCTTTCAGACGTTCCTTGTGTTGCGACACCCTGGCCGCTGGCGCATCTTTTGTTTCGCGAACAAGGTCTTGACGTCCGGGCCTAATCCTCTGGCCAGCCACGGTACCGTTTTTGTTCACTTTTCACTCCTGGTTCACTATCTTCGAGGTCGGGATCCTTTGAATGCTCAGCATTACAGCTACATCATATCAGTGTCTCAAAGATCTCTGCCCACGGTGTGCACTTCGATCACTGGGCTGCTTCATTCACATCCGTTCCTGATTAACCTTCGTTGTCTTCATCAA
The DNA here is from genome assembly GCA_023313725.1 of Lithobius niger. Classification (NCBI taxonomy): domain Eukaryota; kingdom Metazoa; phylum Arthropoda; class Chilopoda; order Lithobiomorpha; family Lithobiidae; genus Lithobius; species Lithobius niger. The sequence goes on along the minus strand of JAHWFP010000237.1, from coordinate 30,068 downwards.
GCTCATCGCCATTCCTCTGGTTCAACACTTTTCCTGATTCCTGTCTTGATGGAAGAATTTTGAAACTGTGCCCCCGGTTCCCCTCACGTTACTTTCCGCTCCGCTTCGTACCGTTTCAGTCATCAACTATCGCCTTGTCAGTGGAAGAAGGGAGGCCATATGGACTAGGATAGGAGCTTGCGGACCTTCTCTCAACAAGAACATAGCTACATTACCATCTGCCCTCATCCGACCCTCCAGGTCGCCAGGCCCAAAACTTGTAACTACCAGCTTCCTTTCTTCAAGCTTTTAAAAGCTTTGGATTCCGGGCCCACGCTGCCTGTCCGGGCCTGGTTCTCCCCGATGGAGTTCACTCTACTTCTTGCAGAATCTGGTGTTGGCCTTGGCGGTACATTCGCCAGTTCCCAACGAGGATCAGCTGGATTCCTGTTCCGCCCTTGCCCCTCCCCCCTTGGCCCGAATTTTCAACGCCTCTTCTGATTACCAACCAGGTCGGGCCCGACACCCAGCTCGGAGCCCTTTACATACCGCATCTTCCTATCCACCTGCCTTGTCGAATACCTCCTACAAAATGTCCTCCCATGCGTACTGCGCCTCCAGTTCTGGTAACAAGCCCTACCTTCCGGACCGACTCCCTTCATCGATACGCACAACTCAGCTCACCACTCCTCTGGAATGTCCTTTCCACCCTACTTTGACGGGGACTATCGTTCTGTTTATATACCCTTGCACTGCCCTTCCTCAAGGACAAACACTGCCCAAGGCTCGAGCCCAGGCTTGCTACCGGGACGGTACCCTTTTCTCTTCATCTCACCTCCGGTTCCTCGTCTCAGGACCAGAAATCTCTCAACCACTCCGGTGTAACACAGTCAAGCTGTTCTCCTTCCCGTCGATTCCACCTTTCGCAGCGGAACGCTTTGCCTTGCAACACTCTAGGCCTGCGCTACATACTGTTCAATACACCTTCCGCTCTTGTCCTCTAGGACCGAGACCTCCCTTTCAAGCCTTCGGTTGTGTGTCACAGCCTCATCGCACAGCCTGGTCTGCACCATGATGCCTCCTGTTCCATTCACACCTAATAGTCGCCTGAGCACTACTTCAGCTTTCGATGAACCAATCCTTGGTGTTCAGGCCACGGCCGGCTCGGTACTGTTTGTTTCCGTTCCCGGATCATTATCCTCCTGGTCAGGACTCCCTTGACCACTCAGCATGCCACTAACGCCTTGTGGCCTTTGCGCTATTGCCAGTGTACACATTGATGCTATTCTCCGTAATCAGTGGAACGCTGTATTCTTCTCCCATCAGTGTTCCCGCGAACCTTCGTTCCTATGACCGGCCGGTTCCTGTTCCATTTCTAGCGCTTTCCCGGACTATGTTTGTGCTACTACGCCAAGCTTCCGAGTATACTCCCTCTACGCGAGAGGCTCTAAGACATACCGTGCAGACCTTCCTGTACCATACTTAAAGACTTCTCCGGTCTTTCAGAATGGCATAATTTTTCTGTCCATTCCACAAGTTCACTCTGGGCAAGCTTTCTCCACAACGGTTCCCGTGTTCCGACTGGCTGCCTTCTGAATTCCTGTCCCGTGCCATCCTCTTCGAATTCCATGTTGCTTCCAGTGTTCCGTCTCTCGACATGCTCTTCTGGTTCTACCACAACCCTCTCCGACCCCTGCGTTCCTATCCGGATTATTCCTTCTCCATGTGCTTTCCGGTGTGCTACGGGCTTCACCGACACTTCCATAACTACACGCATAGTTACGCTCTGCAACCGATTTGTAGTCACTTCCCTATCGGATTCCTCAACCTCATCTGTCGTCTTGGACTTTCCAGTGCACGGCTCCCTATCATGTGGATTCCTCCTCCGAACTTCGAACCTTCTTTCTGCAGCCTACGCTATGGTTTCTGCGATCCATCCTTCAGCACCGTGTTCCTTTTTCCGGTCATCATTCCTTCCTGACCCATGGTGAGATGGCTTCCGTTTTTAGCATCTCAACGTTGCCCCAGGGTGAGGATCCTTAATACACCTCTCCCGGCATCTTGCTGTTCCTCTTGCTCGCCCCATGGAACTGTGGTTCCGGGGTCTGGGATTGAGGTTCTTTTGGTTGTCTTCCCCAGGACACGTTCCGTGGGGGTGCCGGCTCGTAACGCAGGTACTCCGAACCTAGCCCGCCGCCTTATGTGACGTCTGCTATGTAAAATAAGGTAATTATGTTTCGTGGCAATAAAGACTAAAATACCAAGGCCACCTGGTAGATTTTAGTTTTTGTTTGCCTAAACGAAAATGTTACCTTTTACCTGCCCAAGCCTCCCCACTGATGAACTAGGTTCATATGGGTTGGAAGAAAGATGCTGCGGACCGCTTATATAGACGGCCAGTTACGAGAGCCAGTGTCGTGCGCAGTGAGTTGACTGGCAGGGAAGCCAACTCCAAGGGGGGGGGGGGGGAAGAACTGCTATGTAAAACAAGGTAATGTATATTTTCGTTTAGGCAAACAAAAACTAAAATAAACCAGGTCGCCCTGGTATTTTTAGTTTTGTGTCTATAACTTGTATACTTATATTTACAGATATTCTGGCTGCTGGTATTGACATATGCAGTAGCCCAGTAGTAACGACGACTGTGCCCCCACCGATCATTATATTTTCCAATACTACAGTACCCAATTTCTTGAATGAAACTTCAAAGACATCAGAGTCTTTGGAATCTGATGAAACATCTGAAGAAACGACGGACAAGCCAAAGCCAATCTTTACAGTGGTGGAGTGGCTTTTCACGACCAAACCAGGAATGTTTGGTTTGGTACCAGGATGGGCTACCATTACCGGTGATCTTCTCGTCCTTGTGCTTCTGATTATGGTCCTGTGCTCCCTGCGATGTGTCAGGAAGAATGGGAAATTTGAGGTATGGTTGAAAACAAAAGTCCAAGAATTTGTTTCCTTAAGTCCCCCATGCTCGCATCCTCATAAAATAAGTAGGTATTCACATTATTAAATACGTTAATACAATTACCTTCTTTGGCTTAAAGTCGGTGTGCTTCCTGTTGCCTTTAAATTTTAATTGCACCTTTAAACTATCCACTCCATAGTGTACCAACAATGCAGCCACATGCCCGGAAAAGCATTAGGCATCACTAGTTTCATATACATACAGACTTGACGCATGTCAACCCTTTTGCCTCTGGTAAGTGTGCCCAAAGCTAGGCACAAAAATGGGTTGTTGGGTTTTAATTTAAAATATTTTAGATGAGACTTCCTGTATGGTGAGGGAAAAACCAGCGTTTAAATGAAGGCTGGCGAAGGTTGTCCAGAATAGACCAGAGGTCCCATAGCTGGTATAAATGCCAGGGTAAAAAGGGTCGGACTAGTTACGGTTATGCATAACTTACAAAAAGTGGCCAGATTTTAAACCCATTAGAAATAATTTTGACAATTATTGCCCCCAAAATTTGCCCAAATCGGGGCATTTTTAGGTTTTTTGACTAAAACTAGTAACTCTTTCCAGGACGAAAACTGTCGCCACGTGACGAGTTTAGTTTCTTTTAATGCGAGTGATTACTGGTTTAGTGTGCTTAGTTGGCTTCATGTAGTTAGCTTTCACAAAATGTATGAAACCTTTCAATGCGGTATGCATGTTAAGTGAGATGCGATTGTCGATTCACTGTAGAAGACCCTAAAGTATACAACTGTGAAAGTCAGTTAAACACACAAATTTGTGGACCGAGATTCCAGTGACGGAACAAAAAAAAGTGGAAGTCTTCGTAGGGGAAGAAATGTTCAGCTTAATTTGTTAACTTAAGGGGTTTATTATAAAATATAATCTAAAATGGTTAGTAAAGGTTATGAATTACAAAATGTTGAATTTCTTGAAACCTTGTATCTTCCCTCAGCTTGTCAAATCTGATTGTCTCGCTTAATTAGTATTTGACAAGGTACCTTTTTGATTGCAACACTACTGAACACGATATTCTTTAGTGCTATGCTAACTACGTAAGCTAGATATCTATCAACCTCACAGACAAAAGTAAAAAGTGAACGTCTGGAATTACTTTTATCTAGCCTATGGTGCATGTTCAAATTTCTTAAGTGAAGCATTAAACCTCGGTTAATGTAATAACTGTGTATAAAATTGAACCTAAATTTTAAAAAGTGAAGATAGAATCAGCGATTATTTGTGCGCTGCCAAAATTTACCACAGAATGTGACAGCTTAACTTATCGTTTACGGTAATGTAAGGTGCCTGTCTTATTCCTCATACTGCAGGTAGCTGATCCTCCCATGGTCATCTTCTATGACTTGAAACGCAGGGTTCAGGACTAAAAGGCTTTAGAGCCCAACTCAAGTCCGTGAGACCACTGTGAGCCGAGCTTAGCGAAAAAGGACTACAAAATTTTTGGGTTGCAAGAAATAACTTGTGTATAAGTCGAGGTTAAAATCCTGTAGTTGGCTGTAGTGCACAAGTCATTATGCCCTAAATGCTGATATTTTCCTAACATCCAACTGTTTCTCACCCTAGGTGTTCTACTGGACCCATCAATTGTTCGTGGTGTTTTGGATTCTCTTGATCCTTCACGCACCCAACTTTTGGAAGTGGTTTGTTGTACCTGCAGCCATTTACATCGTGGAACGGTTTGTCCGGCTTATCCGTGTGGGCACTGGTCATGGCCGGACCATCATCACGGAGGGGGTCCTTCTACCATCCAGAGTGACCCACCTGGTCATCAAAAGACCTCAGTCGTTTGTTTATCATCCAGGAGACTACATCTTCGTGCGCATTCCGGCTATTGCAAGTTCCGAGTGGCATCCTTTCACACTCAGCAGTGCACCAGAGCAGGAAGGTGAGTTGAAATTAAACAGTTTTTTCGTAGCATTACGAGAAGTACGGAAAATCGGTCAAACGGTCGAAGCTCATAAATTAATCATCCGACATAATTAATTTCACAAAGCAAATAACTGTGAATTGGAAACCAGGCTCTAGTGGAAGTTTTTTGGCAGTAAAATCAAATGTGTGTTTCCTTCATTTGTGGATAAAATTCTTGTCATAGAGCTTTGCATTACTGAGAAAAACTGGCTTACAAGGCTTACATGCTTCTCCAAATAGCTTTTGGTCTTGTTTCTAGATTCCAGGTTTGCAAGTAATGCCACGAACTTCATTAAATACCATTCCACGCTAGGGACTTATCGCAATTCTCAAATTTGGAGGGGGTTGGGGGGGGGGGGATTCTCAGCGGTACATTCCTAGGGTCGGCCTTGTTTTTAACAAAATACTGTACTTAGTTCCTACGCACCGTTAAATTGTCACTTCACTCATACAAATGCGTTGATGTAAAGTTTTAGGTATTTTTTTTTTCCTGGTGTTACGTTTCATTGCATGATAAATCATTGCGCGTGACAACTCTTAGCATACCAAAAAGTGTCGCGGATGGCATTTCATTAGAGGACATCTTGTCGCAGATCATCTCATAGCACTTAAAAATTACTAAGCTAGCATTTCGTAGAACTTTTCTAATTTGCAAAGCTAGCATTTTCAAGTTCTCATTGAAAAGTATAAATTACTATTCCAATAGTTCGACTAGGATTGTTCCCCAAACATTAATAACTGCATTATAAAGTTCTTTAAAAACCCATAAGTACTTAAAACAAAGACATTTAAAACCATACATTTCAATAATTCGCTCCAAGAATTCGCTCCAATGTTACTAAACCCCCCCCCCCCTCCACCTGTGACGAATTGCGGCAGCATGGTTGAATGGGATGCTACCATTTTAACTATCCTTTTATGTGAATCTTATTTTTCAAAATTATAAATGTTGAAGTATTGGCTCGATGTAGGTAGTGACTTTCTGAATTGTATTGTTTTAATGAAATTTTTAATGGAGCAATCTGAGATCAACCTCTATCCCAAATGTTTTACTTGAATGTGTAGTTTATGCTTACGGAAGTACGTAAAATGTATCAAACTATTGGGGCTCAAAAACTGGCCTTGTAAACATCACGAAATTAAGTGGAACTTTATAATGCAGTTAACGTCGTGGGGTGGGTGGCGGTCACATTATAATGAATTACTCGAAATTATGCTTTTAAATGAGAACTTTAACTTAAAATGAAACTTGGGGGGGGGGGGGGTGGTGGTTAGTGCTAGCTCTGTAAATTAAAAAATGCTATGGAATGTTTTGCTGCGTGATCACGAGATGCCCTCCGTGATACTTTGGTGAGCTTTGAATGGTCACGCGATGCTTTGTCGCTCAATATTATTGTCACGATGAATGTCTTAAATCTTTTTTCCTTATTATAATGCATAGCTAATAAACTGCCTGAACCTTTCAGATTTTCTCTGGCTGCACATACGAGCTGTTGGAGAATGGACAAATCGTTTGTATGACTACGTGGAGAAACAAAGGCAGAAACTGTCTGTCACTGCCCCTTGCACCCCTTCAATGCAGAGGATGGCTACCCTTAAAAGATCGCAACATCAGACACCCAATGGAGTACCTGATAAGTAAGCTGAAAGTAAACGCATAAGTTTATAAAACATTTAAAAAAGAATTCAACTTCCCAACTTTAAATCTTAAGGCTGAATGTTTCTATCTTTGAATATTGAAAACTGCTAGCTCGGACAATGTGGGATCACTTCTCTTGCCCTTTCTGCCTAACTTAAAGACCTCAGTCCAGACAGTTGTAAAAACAAAACTAAATGTAAATGCTGTCAACAAATAACTAAGCACTAACAGAGTTGCTCGGCCCTTGACCATTTGTCTGAAGTTGGCAACACCTTCTCAATCGTTACCTACTAAATATGTGGGCTTTACAATGGCACCTCTCTACCCACCACGCTAAACAAAAGCCCCAAGTGTACATGGATTAGTCTGAAAGCTCGGCCAAATTTATTAACCCCAGCGAGTGCAAAAATGTTGTTAGTACACTTTGTGTACGCCGCCTCTCAAAAAAATTGACTCGTGAAAAATTCCTCTGGTAGAGGGGATGTACGGTTTCATCAGTATGGCTGCTGTGCTGTTGTGCTGCTTAACTTCTCACTGCGGATGTGAGAATATAATTTTAATTCTAGTCGAACTAAGTGTAACAAAGGTACTTGGTCCGTCAGTCTTCAGGGGGGCACACGGGTAGCTCGGTGGCTCTGGTCGAGCTGGAAGTAAGTGGTGATCCTAACTTGCTTGTTCCACGTACCCTAGTATTGACCAAAGTTGAGAATTTGTGGTAAAGTTTATTTGCAAGTCTCTAGATGGTGATCAACTGTGGGTCATTGTGTATGAATATTTCTCACTGGGGCTTCTGTATGCTGCCCACAAGCAGCTGCAGCTTTGTTCGACGCTGGAGCGCCATCCGTTTTCAGGGTTAGCTGCTTTTGCAGGTGCAGTGTATAATTAAAACTAGGTTAGGGTGTGAGCGGTCTTTCATTTTTCACCATTGGAAAACTCTCAGCGATCAATTTGGTGTATTGGAATGTCAACAAAAATTAGCGTAGATCTATCGCCTTTACCGATTCTTTTTCGAGTAAAGTGCATTTGAACGTGTAAAATCGGTGTATAGTTAAATTTAAAAAACCATAAAACTTTCGAAAGAATACGTACCCAAGAATACGTTGCATTTTCAAGTGAGTAATAAATGTGTAATACAGGGTTTATTAATATATGGATATATTAATGTTTGTCCATATTTTAATCCATATTGTTTAGTAGAAAATGTTCTTTAATAAAATTTGTAACTGGACTAGCACGATGAAATATAAGCAAGACTGATTAGGTTAAAACGATTTTTACCTACTTTTATTCAAATCTTTGATCTAAACTCTGTATGGTGCGACTGGTTGGGTTATATGGATTTTTAACCTCCGTACCGCGTTGTGGTACCTGCTATGTTAAGTGGTACCCCAAGTGTATCACAACTGGCTCGCTGTCAGAACCATGACCCTTGCTTTTTTCTTACTCTTTTGGGATCAGAGCAGGTTTGGATGGAGGCAGCTTTACTGGATCATCCCCAGATACGGACCTACTAGGACACAGGACAGGTGGCAATAACATGGTACTGGCCATTCTTGCTGCTGTCAGTCCGCTTAGTGGACAGGCACTCGGCAGGCAACAGGCCATGCTAGGCTGCGAAATGCCATAGCCCAGGTGGCGATCGCCACCCTGACTTAATACCAGTTCAGCCCTGGTCACCTCTTAACTTTGTGTAGCGCTTAAGACTGCCTGTCAGATGCCTATCTGACTCTCACAGGAGCATCCTTGGTGGTGCCCATACATTGCACAGATAAGTTTCTCCAACACAGTAAGCGTCTCTGCTCAATGGCCAAGCTGGCTAAGAAATCGTTGGCATTTTTTATTCTTATCATGATCTTTTGAAATTTTTTACTTTTACCTGCTATGCAAATGCTGCAGTCAAGTTGGACCTTGTAAGATCATGGTACCTCGGTAAACCCTTGACCAGATCCCGTCCAAGTTCCTCTGATACCCTGGAGAAAATATCGGGTTTGTCTCCGGCATGAGGCTGAAGTAGCTCAACGGATGAACTGCTGAACCAAGGAACTTAATTCCTCCCAAGTGGAATTGCCATTTTCTCAAGGCAGTCTAGGCTTAAAAGGTCATAGTATTTTCTCTAGGGTACCAGTTGAAATGGCACTAAAGCAGATGGTAAATACTTACGCAGCTTCACGATTCACAGGTATCACGTTATTTGCAAAGTGAATCCAGTAAGGCCTGAGATGTCCACGTAAAAGTGAGATAGTGTGCAGCTTTCTGTCCAGAGACACTAATAACACCAGCAACGATGGCAGTGTAGAAGCAACAAAGGTGCCTGATCTTGCTTGCAATCGTCAAGAGGCTGGCACATTCAACGTAGTCGTGTGGCACTGATCAAAGAATCTAAAGCGTATCCAAAAGAAGCAATTTAGTGTTATTGTTGTGGAAGTGAGCAAATTGCGGAAAATCTAATAAAGGGCTTTACCCCACTGAACGCGGCTAATACATAAGTGATACGATGTTCAAGCACTGGATATCTTGAACCAACAACACGAGGACGGTGAAACAAAAGATGACAATAACCTTTCCATTTGTACTAGTGAGTTGATTATGCCCGTTTTCAGAGTTCTCACGGACTTGTGGTTGGGCTCAAAATGCGCACGGGAACAAAAGCTACCCTGACTAAGGGAACAAAAGCTACCCTGACTAAGTGATAAGTACAAAACACTGGCAGCCATATTGACTGTTATGCATCCTCTGTCACCGGAATCTTGCAAGACTTCAACTTTCTGAGACTTACCACACTTGAACAAAATGTCCTAACCATGCTTTTGCACTTCTTTGGGTAAATAAATTATGGCTGGGCTCTTGATTATGTGCCCCTAGGACTTCCTCCCCGTCAAAATTCTCCTCCCCCCCCCCCCCCCAAAGAATTTAAAAGCATGTTAAACGGGCTTTGTGAAACATCTGCTCTCCTCCCCCCAACGGAAAATCCACCCGCGACGTATAATTACGGAATGTTTTGCTAGTATAAAGCCTTTTCCCATAATGAAACCTTCCTTCCTAAGGCACGTTTGAAGTGTGAATGAAGGCTAGGGTTTGTTTTAACGGCCATTAAAATTTAATTTGGGGTTTTTGTCAAAATTAATCAATTCTGTTGCCCTGAGACTGGTATTTTGCTAACTACAGGTATTTGGGCAATTAGGGATGCAGTCAGAAAATACTATTGTCATTAAAATTATTTAAAATTGTTCTGCAGTCATTCATTCTTCAGTCATTCTTGATTGTGGCTTATGTCTTTTGCTTTTGTGCAAGTTTTTCAGTTAAAATGCTTAATGTATCGTACTAACCGTGAATAATCGTTAACTTGGTGCAAGTGTTGCTAGCTTTCAAAACGTCTAAACATTTGGTTTGAGTTCTTAAAAAAAAATTATTTGAAGTTTGTATAAAGGGAAGGGGCGAGAGCCAGTCCTCCCTCCCCAACTAAAGCTGACCAAAACGGGAAAATCATTTGTTTCGGCTTATGTTAAGCTGAGTAATGTGGCACGGACATGGGGATAGGCTTGAAATGTGTGGACTGATGAGGGCTACCTTCAGAGTAAAAGTGGCATAATCATTTGTTTTTACAAAACTTGTAATAAACAAAATGTTGCAGTGTTTCATCCTTCTCCCTCGCTTTCCGTGCCTCCGTCATTACTATTCTGTAAATGGCAGTTGGTTAGTGCTGTAACCATGATGCTTGCAGTAAAACCCCTAAAAGTACAATTACTGTTAAAACGCTTGTGTAGAGGAACTGGCTTAATTTTTAACATTACTGGAAGTTTTTGATGTAGCCTAGTGCGACCTTGACTGTACAGTGGTTAGTGTCTACCACCTGATCTGAGCCATAGGATGCGAGATAAGACATTTAAGAAAAGAACGCAGGGTTTCATTTCTGGGAGTGCTCCGATCATTGCAGAGGCACGAGGTCTGAAATAGATCACGCAAGGAGTCGTCTGTAAAGAAGCCGTTACATTTTCCATTTAAGATTTGTACTTGAAAGATTTAAACGATTTTGCACTTACAGGCTCCGTGAGCTTTGTGAGTGGTATAGACGTGTAAATACAGGCTAAAAAAGAGCTTAACCCACCACAAATTGCAACAAAAGGTTTTATGGTTGTTCCTGACTGGAAAAAGCATGCTGAATTCGAAAAGAACTTGTTATCCACGCTATCTGCTGCAGTTTTTCTGGAAAAATGGGATTCATTTGCATTTTATAGTTAAAAAATGCATTTAACACATATATGGAAATACGAAGAGAATATTGATATACCTTGCATTTTGAGGGCAGTTCTTTTCTGGGCCCTGCAAAGGAAGAGCCCAGTGGTTGGTGTCCTTGTCTCCAAACCAAGTGAATACCAGTTTGAACCACATGACTATAAACTTGAACTAAGATAACTTAAACGGTCTAGATTCTCAGAACTTTTAAACCTTAGAGTCTATGCTCAACAACTGTAGTTTCAACGAATTGCTCAAAACTTTTGTAAGACAGAAAAATTTTAATTCTTCAAATTCATAAGAACATCTTCACGACATAACATTATATAATTTCACGCAACATCGAACTAGAAATTAATTTGACCCTTAACGTAGTACCTGCCAAATTCAATTAAGCAAAAAGAATAAGATATTTAATAAATATAAGTAATAAGCATTTTAAAGTGGCGCTATCATGGATTAAAAAGCAAACGAAAATACCACGGCGCCATCTCACGGTAGTAATATTAACCTTTAGAGTATGCTCCTAGGTGCACGAGGACTTATCAAATTTTCACTAATAATTAAGGAGTTTGTGGCTTGTTTTGCTAAAAGAAAGGCCGTTGTGCATTCCTTCGCTTGATGCAAGCAAGTACAAGATAGTGCTAGGTGTTGCCAGATTCTGTAGACTTTCAATGGGTGACTAGCCACGTCGCTCGCTGCATTGGCGTTGTCTCGCTTTGCTCGTGGAGATTTCATCTTAGCATTCATAGACTAACAGACAGAATTCGGCACACGCCTAAAGAAAAACTTTGTTTACTTTGTTTACTTTGTTTACTTTGTTTACTTTGTTTACTTAACTTTGTTTTATGTTTAACTTAGTTTACAATAAGTGGTTACATTTTACTATTAAATGATTTATTGTTCTCACTACACCCATGACTTAGAACAGTTAATGGAAGGAAAACTCTGGCTAATGTGACTGATTTTAAATGGTATCTTGCAAATTATTTTTAATCTAGGTATGCACTCACATCGCAAATGGGATCACCCACTGTCTTGCCACTAATGGATGTCCCCCACAAATCTGTCCGCATAGCAGAGGATTCCTTAGGTGGCTATGACAACATGTCTTTTGAATCTGAGACAAATCTCGATTCGTACGTAAGCGCCATGCCTCCGTCGAGTTCTCCATCCCCTGTTCGTCTTCTGCGAACAAGGCCTCATAAGCCATTGGCGGCGTCTCGATCAATGCCAGATGTTGAAGCAAGGGTGAAGGAAAGGGCAAAGCGGTTTCGGTAAGTTAGGTTTCTTTTTAAATATGTCACTGATGGTCTTTTATAGTTCAAATTTTGAAGTTAGATTTTCCTTCAGTTAGCTTCTTCAAAACCTACACTAACAGGGAGTTTTGTCATAAATCCTTTACCCTACAATTAACAAATACATTACTAACGCAGCTATTGGATTTCTGCGTGCTGCGATGCAAAATTTGTATAAAGGGACTCATTGTTTTAAGTTTTTGGAATATAAAAATAAGTGACCCTTATACATTAAAGCTCTGTTTCCTTTACTATGTAGAGATCGGGAACATTCCCGTTCAGCATCAGAAAAGGCCTTCGATGAGCGAACGTTGCGTCAAGCCCAAGACATACAAGCGAACGGGGGCAGTCGGCTCGGGGACAGTTTAGCATGCAGCACTATCTACCGACGCCACAGAGATTCCATGGCTCAAAGCTTCAAGTATTTAAGGCACAAACCTATGACTATTCAACTCAGTCCAGCACCAGTGCCCCGCAATGGCGACAAGAGTGAGCCGGATGAGGAAAGTGCCATTACTCCAGTGAAAATGCTGTCGGTCCGGAAGAAGTCTTTCATCCAACCGAAGCAAGATTCATTTACTAGTGAATTCAGCAGGCTCATGGGAAAACCTTTGGAGGTAATATAAATTTTGTTCTTTAATTAGCAAAAACTCAACATTGTGATGTCACTTAACTCAATCGAAAGCAATTAAAATCAAAATTTACAGGGCAGGCCATAAGAAAAACTAGGCCCTAAAAAAGATTTCCCCATCTTAAGGCGTGCTCACAATCGGGGCAAATGTCCATCTGGGTTGTTAGTCACCCGGATAAATAGAAATATGTAGCGAACTGTAGGTCTCTTACACACCATCTGGCTCCGGGCAAAAAACCGGTTGGATGCAAAAGGTGCGTAGTTCACTATGTACTGCTATTGGTGGGTGACTGATGACAATCTGGATACCTGCGTTTACCCCGAGTGTGTGAACGTGCCCTCATAAGTGCACATTTTCACATTTCTCGGGATATAAGTGCACTCTAAAAATTTAATAAAATATTGAGGCATGTTCTGAAAGTGTTGTTCCTGAGATTACGCAATGCAGCGACTTTAAAGATCCAGTAAACTAGCGTAAATAAAAATAAATTACCAAGGTGTTCAAAAGAGCAAAAATATAAAAAAAAATAACATGTATACATTCTACAAATCGCAAAATCTTCATAAGTGGCAAATAGTTAAATATTCCGGCACACTTTTTGGCGTAATAGTTAAATGAACTTCCAACACTTGGCCTCAAAATCTGACTGTTACACTAGTGAAGTTAGCAAGCAGCTTATCTAGTAAGAAGTCAATGTAGCGAACTTCAAACTTGACTAAAACTTAGTTGCATGCATTTAAAATGCATTATGTAATAGTACCCAGTGAAACCATACCAAATGCAGAAAGTAATTTTACCTAGGACTGTAATCCTAATGTCATGTTTGAACGGCTTAAATAGTACTTGTACCACGGCTGTGACGTCACGCTAACTCAACGCCATGCTAAATTTCCGTTGGTTAAATCCTGTTAACCAACACCGGAAGTGTGCGTCATCGCAAAAAGTGAGTTATCAAGTTACCTCACACTTCTTGCCGATAACCCATACTTTTGCCAAAAACCCACACTTTTGACACTTCCGGATCACGCGAGCGGGAACGCACACACCAACAACCAAATGCATCGTGAAAAAAAAAAACTTAACGCAATAAAAACGCCCAAAACTTAATTACTTAAAAGAACGATGAAATACCATCCCTGCTAACTCTTATGTCTGGCCAATATCTAAGCCATTCACGCTGCGTTACCCCCCCCCCCCCTCCCTCCACAAACTAAAATGCAATGACCTTCATTCATACCGCTACCCTATTACCTAGTTTTAAACAATTCTTAAACTACAAACGCTGAAAATGAATTACATACCTTCCCAGAATGTCATTCTATCCCTGCAGCCTTTTATCGAAGTTCTATCACTCCGAAAAGCTTCGAAAAAACACAAGCGACCTGGCTAGCGTGAAACACGGGGAAATGACGCTGTGTGTCCTTCCTGCCCACTCCCCCACAAACTGACGCAAACGACTCGTCGGTCTAAGAGTCCATAAATGAGATTATGGACTTGCATTGCAGTAATTATGGCGAATGTAACTTATTGAATGAAATAGATAACCTAGTTCCTTTGCATTTTTAATCCTTAAGTATAAATGAAAGTTAAAGGGACATAAATCCCTGTTGGCTTTCCTGCATGACTTACGTTTTGCGACATTAGTTCAAACGTATGTAAATGTTGCCAAGTCATTTTCTTGTTTTTTGAGTGCAAGATGATTTTGCGACATTAACTCTAACCTCTGTAAATGTTGCAAATGCTAGTCTCAACGGGTCGCACAATATACCGGAAGGATTTATGTCCTTTTAAGTGAAATAGTATAAGCACTAAGAATTAACGATTAAAAATGGGAAGCCAGTATGGTGCATATGAAATTAACAATTGACTTTTCGAAGTAATCCCCGCTTCGCCATCAAGCAATGAAAGATGGCTAAGAAGTCTTTTAGATGGCCAAGAAGTCCTTTAAGTCAGTAAAACCGTAAAATCCGTAAACTCCAAGCACAATAATAAAAATAAAATAACCAAAGGCAGCTTAATAAACTGCCAGTATGGAATCTGACCTTTCGCCTTAGGTTGCCTTGGGTCCATTTTATTGTGCTTGAATTTTTTCCTTTTTTATGGTTTAGTGTTTTTACGTGTCTTAAGCGTCTTAGCCTGATCTTATTGCTTATAACAGAGCGGGGGATTGCTTCGAAACGCCGCAAATTGTTTTTCATGTGCACTGGCTTTCCATTTGTATTTGCAAACTTATATTTATCATGATGCTACAAGTTAACTAATTTGTGTATCATTACAGGTTTATGTGGACGGCCCATTTGGAGCGCCATCTAGCCATATCTTCCGTGCTCAGCACGCAGTCCTCGTGGCTACTGGCATTGGAGTCACTCCTTTTGCATCCATCTTGCAGAGTATCATGCGTCGCTATTGGGCTGAGCGCCATACGTGTCCTCGCTGTACATATGCTTGGACAGGTGACATTCCACGTTCAGTGATGAACTTAAAGAAGGTAGACTTTTTCTGGATCAATCGAGACCAGCGTTCCTTCGAATGGTTTGTGAACCTTCTGTCACAGTTAGAAATTGAGCAGGCTGAGCTTGGTGGTGCCATGGAACGATTTCTTGACATGCACATGTACATTACATCAGCACTTCAAAGGGCAGACATGAAAGCCCTGGGTCTGCAACTCGCCCTTGATCTCTTGCATGAGCGGGAGAAAAGGGATCTCATCACGGGTCTAAAGACCCGAACTCAAGCTGGGAGACCCAACTGGAATAAGGTAAGCTATTGTGTGAGCAGTTGTAGGATGTAAAGTTAAAATATTGGACGATGAAGTGTCACGAAATTGGAGCTTGTGAGCCAATGATGTAACGACGGATTGTTGGGTATCGGCTGCTTCTGAATTCTGATAAAGGTGAACGGGTTCTGTATAAAATACAACTTCCACCAAATTCAGTGTTTTGTTTTGAGGTAAGATGATTGCTAAATAAGCTTCAAAGGGACAAAGCAAGCTGCTAGCAATGTTAAGGTGAATTTATGCAACTTAAACTTCATAACTGTTTATCATAATGTCTAGCTATTTACAATGGGCAGAGGAGGAATAAAAGGGGCTGCAGGGAGGAAATCGACCACACAGTGGGGAATGCAGGGGGTGTAGAGGATGGGGAACTGGAGACTGCAGAAGGAAACTGACACAATGGGAAATGCGGGAGTGCAAGGTTTTGCTGGGGGGGGGGTGAGATGGAAAGACAAGAGAAGGGTGGTCGGCGGCCATTTACATTCACGTTGCACAATAAAGAATTTTGTACGTGCGTGCGGGAACCATCTCCACCGGCCTGTTATACCGGGGGTACAGCTCGTAAGTCTAGGATTATTAGTTGTTGGGGAGGATGCGGCTTTAAAACGACAGCCTTCATTGGCTGTACAACTCGCGTGAGAAGACTTTTGGTACGATAGCGCGAGATTCAAGACAGCGGAGAATGCGGCAGCAATGAAGAACGACCATTGGCATTGATATTGAAAAACCTCACTAGGAGGGCCGCTGAGCTGCGGACGTTTGGGCTCAATCTTGCAGGGAAGCCAGCATAGCTGCCCCTCTTGGCTTACGCTCGGCAGGTCTATAAGAGCTCGAGCCTCTTTCAAGACAAACTATTCGTTTAGGGTTTAAATTCAGTGTGCAGTGCCATTCGTTCCTTATTTTTTCTTTTTTAGTAATCAGTGGCAAATTAACCCTAGCCGATAACATCGAAAATAGTAGGTGGCCATTACAAAATCCCAGCTAGAAGAACCGGACGAGTATCGCTTCGTTGCCGCCATTTTTTCTGCCTCGTGATGCTGACGTTTTGAAGAAAGCGCTAGTAGTGCGCGAAATCGCTTTTCACGCCACTAATACATCCAACGCTGAGAATGACGCATCCTCCCAAACTAATAATCCTAGATTAAATGACCTGAGGAAAAAACTTTTGATTCGGTACAAAAAAGAAAGGGAGAAGGGGAGGAATAAAAAGGTAAGGAAGGAGGGCCTCTGTTGGAGGGAGAGTCAATGTATGTGTGGTTGCTCACACCCCCTCCAACCTCGGAAACTATGCCTCCCCCTTCCACCCCAGATATTCTCACGCTCCTATTGTATGTCAATGTCGGCATGTAATGGCAGCAGCCCTAGTTGTATTGTGGTGACAGCTGGTGGGTGATAGTTAAACCTGATGCTATGCATGCTCTACTGCCTTGTTTGCTGTTAAGTTTGTAAGAACGAACTTGGTTTTAAAATGAACTGTGATAAACTCTGAATTTGGGAACATATGAAAAGTAACTTGCTCATGTTTCTGGGATTTTATTTGGTATTTTATGCGTAACAAACTTGTAATGTGTCATGTCAAATATATATTTATAAGTAAAAGAAAATAATTCAGCACTTTATTAATGTCCCAAACAGTCTGATACACACATGGTAAAAGCTTTTAATTAAAATTGGGCACCAGTTTTCTAGACTCTACATGTATTTTTAGGCAGAAAATTTGGTTGTAATCTTTGGCATTTTCTGGAAGAAACTAAAACTTGCAGTGTGATCAAGCAGTGTATCTTGTACAAATGTACACTGTAACTTCGTCATTACGATTTTGAGTGAAACCATGAGGTGTAGCCACACCACTGAACTCGAGCTGACAGCCTGTATATTTTTAATGGTCTGTAATAGAAAAAGTCCAAGAGGGGAGAAAAGCCTTAATCTAATCTACACTGGTGGCCCATAACACACAGCAGAAATCGGAATTCACATTGTTCGTCCGAACTTCCCTCAAAGTCTCCAATGCCAAGACAAAGACTCAAAATGTCACGCCCGTTCTGATGAATACTGGATGATGACCAGGACACTTCAGCATCCCACTTTCAAAACTCCTGAAGACGACATCCTGAGCTGTTTCCTGTACAAACCTTCAAGTGACGCTGAACCAGTCAAGAACAAGGCTTTCCACTGGCTTCGGCCTTTGCGATCGTAACGTTGAACGTCGAGCTGTTTTAGGCCAATCTACAACTCTTACTGACAACACTCCTTCACAACCAACGGATTACACTCGGAAAAGGCAAACCTCTAATGCTTGACAAGGACACTCCTTCCCAGCCCGGCCGTGAAAGATGGTTCTTTAAGGGCTTTCGGTGAAGGCTCTGCAAATCCCCAACACTTCGAAATCTACCCTCAATCGGAATTCCTGACTGCTGAGGCTAAAATGGATTTAGGGATAGCACTACTAATTTCCAAGAAAGTCGAGGTACCCTCAGCCATCTTGAAGGAGAACGATAAAATCCTTCGTCTTGACCTTCGTGCTGCGTTGCAAGCTGTTTTAAGCACCGCCGTCCTTGCACTTTCTGAAAAAGTTGACACGAGATTCATAATAATAGGTTCGTTGAAAACACAACCGGAATGGCAAGGACCTGGCGGTCACGGTCATCCGAATTTAAAAATTACAAAAGTTAAGACAGTTGAAAAGTTAAAACAAATACGATGGCTCGGCTGCAGAGGATGGGTTGATGGTATTGGGTTGGGGTCACGAATGCCTTACCACCAAGGTTAGACCTACCAGGGACACAAAGGTCCCCGATGGCATCGCCAAACGTGAGGGACAAATGAGGGGAAAAGCCGGGTATCATTGTCAATGTTTAAAAAAAGTAATAATAAATGCATCGTAGTTTAAAGCTTGGGCAAAACCAATTGTCAATCTTAATACGATAATAAAAATAATAAAATTACTAAAAATAAAAATAAAAAAAAATAATAAAACAAAAAAGAAATAGGAAGGGAAATTGTCATTCCACTTACAATTATAAGTTATTAAGTTTAAACCAAAATAAAATACAATTAGGATTAAAAACATTTCATAAATTGTGATAGATCCACCTTTTTAAGACCTCGCTTAAAACGCCCTAGATTCCCAGCTTCGATCAACTCGGGGGTAGGCTATCCATGGGCCAATAACCCTATTAGAGAGGCAAAACATCTTTACTTCCTGATTGACTAGCTCTTCAAGAAAACTTCTTTCGCCACTTATAATTCAATCAACTGCCTAACTAAAAGCTCTATTCAACTCATTTCTTCTCCGAGAAGCTGCTTTACAATTTCAACGATTCTATAAGACCTGAACTGCATAGCCAGCCAATCCATGAGCTGACACTTTCTGTGACTACTCCCAAAGCTCGCACCCCATGTCTCCAGAAAGCCAAAAGACCAAACCAAACAGAAGCCGAAGTCCTTTTTCAAAAACCAGAATTCTTATCCCTTCTCTCACCCCAACGGCAACAACTGGCCACAACGAAACCACCGTAATAACTCCAATCGGTTAGGTGACATGTTCAAACTGGAGTAACACAAACCAGTCCTTTCGTGGCTAATCTTCAAACCACGGCAAAGGAAGATCAAACAACCACAACTCAACTCCCGATCACCGCAGCTGCTATTCCTCCCCTGGAAACAAACGAAAGCCTTGCCACAACCAATGGCACACCTCGGCTTTCAGGCCTCCCTGTCGGGGGATGCCTTCACCACTTTCTCCTGGCTTGGAAACGTCGACATCAAATTAACTCATCCATTCAATCATCAGCAATGGCTTTCATCCCACCCTTTCAGCCAGTCTCGTAATAACCTCACCACCTCCGTGGGAATTTGTGCCTCAAAGCCTCAACCAGTATTTCATCCAAAGTTCAGGCTCTCTTCACCAAGGAGCCATCATCATCATACTCAACCAATCTTGGCCCACCATCATCACAAGTAGGTTCCAGGAGCTGCATACCTAGACGAGGCAGGTAAACTATAAAGATCCATCCCAACTCGTCCACAACCAAGATTCTCATCTCTCCTCAATCAAATCGGCTTTTGGCATAAATCTGAAAAAATCAACCCAGCTCAAGACTTCATCTTTGTACCGCGTATCTGCAAGTTACGCCTTCAGAAAGGACAGAAGTAGTCTTAACTCAAATCACTCCCTTTTGGAACTCATTCCCTCGTAGGGAAAATGGATTCCATGGCCAATCTTGACCCCTACAGCAGATGGATGACCAGACCCTTCCACCGCTAATGCATAGACACCTGGGGAAGGTTACATCAGCATTGCAACACTTTATACACCCCACACGAAACTCTCCTGTGGTGGTCCGACGTCCAGACCCTTTCACAATCAGTTCCTCTTCACGAGCCCCTACCAGATCTCCTTCTTACCAACACCTCCTTGGAAGGCTGGAGAGCTCGCAGCTCATCACGAAGTTTCAGGCTACTTGACATCCCTTGATCAGGACCACATCAACATCTTGAACTTAAGGCTGTACTCTATGCACTACGCCCTTTTCGTCACCATGTCTCAGGAAAGATCGTCCAATTACAAGCAGGCAACATAACAGCATTGCTTACATATGGAAGGAAGGCGGTAGAAGATCCCGTCACCTACACATCACCTCGGCAATCTTGCACCTATGCATTCGGCTCAAAACCACGATCCTGCCCCTTCACATTTCAGACAATCCGAACGTCATTGTGGGCTCACTCTCGCCAAAAGCCTCCCTCAGGAGAATGGAACCTGAAGAAATCCATTTGCAAATCTCAACATATGGGGTACTGATGCAAGACCTGGTTTGCCACAAGGCTCAATGCCAGACTTCCCCAATTCATCAGTCCAATTCCCAACGATCAAGCTTGGACAGTGGACGCACTGACCTTCGCTCGGCAGAACCTCTACGGGTAGCTCTTCACGCCATTCAAGCTTCTACCTCGGGTCCTCCAGAAGATCGAATCATCAGAGAATCTTCCTTGTTAATCACTTTGAATTGGCCATTGGCAGCAGATTTCCTCAACCTCTCATGACTACCCAAGAAGTCACCAGACGTTCAGGGCCAGCTGTCGCAAAGGAATGGAACCCTTCACCCGAACCCCCACACTGAACGTGCACAAGTGGCTACTATTGTCAAACTCGTCCAAAAGACTGGAATTCGTGAAAAAGCCATCAGAATATCAAGCAAAGCCATCAGACAATCGACTTAACAAAATGTACGACAGTTACTGGAAAAGATGGTTTTGTTGGTGTAACTAGAGAAGTCAAACCAATCTACCATCCTCCCCCCCACCCGAACTCCTCTTTTTCACTGATCTCTTTAAGGAAGGCCTTAAAGGGTCTTCAAAGCTGCAGGTAAATTCCACCTCTTCGATGATTTCTGCATATCCTCACTCATTCCTTTGAAATTGAATGTCCAACTGTTCAACGTTTTCCTGATTGAAACCTCTCAATCGTCTTGGGACTCTGAAACCACCCTATGAGGCACTCCAAATATCCCTCACTTGCTAGACAGTATTCCTGGTGACACTAGCCACAAGCTTTCATTGCAGCGAAGTCCAGGCTCTGTTGATGACCATGCCTATTGCTTCTTTGACCCCAATTTAACTGCTGTTCACCTACTCCCGAGATCAGCTTTAGTGCAAAAACCCAGAAGCCTTGCGAACCTTTTAAAGCCAATCATTCCGGTGATTCTGAACATAATTGGTGACAGTGAACTGAACGTATCTTCATCAACAGGACAGAACTAGTTCCACAGAGGCTGCAAGCAACTCCTCTCCTACAAAAGAGACTTTGAAGCCTTCGCTAGAATGGTTGCAACCTGGATAACGTCTGTCACTTAACCTACGAAGACAGCATCCTCGACTGCACCGACAACATCAGGGTTGCCGCACACTGAGGGCCATGTAACAGTCATGGGCTTTCCACATCTGATTCATGAGATCCTCCCAGCAGTATCCTGGAGAGAATTTAGTCTTGTCATTGCACTTCTTCAGGGATTACCACACAATGGACTACACCGTCTGGGACCCATCGTTGCTGCCATGTGTTTCGTCAGCCCCCCATAAAGCACTATGAAGCAGAAGCAAGACCCTCATCTCTAAACAATTGGCACTTTCCAGGGCCACCACATCCTATGAAAGAACCAATTGACCTGTTCTGTTTTCTGAATGAAGTGCGAAGTTTAACTTTTTGGGGATCCAGATCGTAACCCTAGGGTGCTCGCCAAGGTGGTACCTACTGCCGGTTTTGAGGCCTAGTGTTAATGCTGAAATTACCAGGTAATGTATATTTCCAAATGACATAGAAACAGGAAATTGCCGGCCCCTCGTGGCTGGGCAGGCTAAATTTTGTTTCTATTGCTTAAGTAGGGAATATGCATTGCCTGTACCCACCCTACCTCGAGAGAGAAAGGTTTACAGCCGTGACTCGTTGCTTTTATAGGAAGTGTGTTCTCGCATGTGCACTAGGTTACACAGCTGGACGGATCTGTTCAACCTAAAAACCTCTAGGGAAAGACAGCATTTGTGAAAGCATGCTAAAATTAACAGGTAATGTAAGTTTCAATTAGGCAATAGAAACAATTTAGCTGGCCAAACCCCGGGGGAACGAAAAATTTCTTAGTTTTTCTCCTCTTGGCGACTACAACTAATTTTTCCTGTTGCCATCCCATGTTGTGACCAAAGCGTAACTTGCTACTGGCTTGTGCTTTTTACTTTAAAAAAATGAAACTAGGCCTTGCTTCGAAATATTAGGTACTGTATTAAACCCCTTTTATGCGTTGTGCTAAAAGACACCCGTGTCTCTTCCTCCCACTCATATTTGCACTACATCAGAGCTCCAATGTAGGTCGGATCTACAAATATCTTAAAATGCCTGAAGACGTGTTGTTGCCAACAGGCTGTCTTTCGAAAATTGGCACCAATGCAATCGAACTTTGAAATTTGCCTATTTTCAGAGATCAGTGCGCGTGGCAACTTTGACTTACACAAGTGCACCAAGTGCTCCATGATGGCATCGACTTGTTTGTCCTTTAGTTTTATATAGAACCGTAATTTCACCTTTAAACTGTTTGATGACAAACTGGTTTCTTTTTTGGTAATGTTAAAGCTTGAAATGATCAGTAGCCATCAGGAATTGGTGGGGAAGATCGTTCAGTGGCATCTTTGGTGGCGAGCAACGTAGTAAAACTAATGTGAAAAACTCTATAAACATTGTAACGTAGTGTAAAATAGGCCAAGACTCGTACTAAAATTGGTCTTTTGATTTTGTTTTGTCTGCCAATATCATGATACAATGGAAACACGGATCTTAACCAGACGATGGTGAACATTCTTTGGTATTATACAGTTCATCCATCTTTGTCTGGGGGTAAATTAAAACGGATGAATTCGTCCTTCATTCTCTTGTTTTGTAGTCTTTGCGTACATGTTTGGTAAGGTGGTCCGATTTTGGTTTTGGCGCACACGATTAGTCAATCTGATCTCATGATTCAGCACTTCCGTAGTGTTAAACTTACTCGGCATGGAATTTGTCCCCTGCCTCATAAAATGTGGGCCAAAGCAACTTTGCAAACACTACCGGCTTAAGCCTACCACACATGCAGTTTATACTGCAGAAATCAGTAGCTGCCAGTACTGGAAACTAATTTATTTCCTGACGAACACTGCGGGATGGCCTTGAAATATCGAGAAATGTTAATTTTCGTGTGTGCGGGACATTTATCATGACTTTCCCCGGTGAGGCATGGCCACTAAACTAACTGGCCCGCTCTACAACGATATTAGGCGGTACACAAAATGGCCGCCACGTCTGGTTCATTTCGTCGAGGTCTGTTCGAGGTAGCAACTTTGTACGCTGCGACGCGACATCTATTGCCGGCTAGTGGCAGTTTTCGAAATAATAATTTAAATTTTTACGTAGATTTTGTGGCAAATTTTTTATTATTTATTAAGAGTAATTTTAAATGTTGTTTAAAAAAAATCACTCGTCCACATAAACTATTTCACTGCGTTTGCAAAAAAAAAAACGTTCGTTGGCAGTTTGTACGGTGGGTGTCGCCCTCGGTTGACAAAATGCGGCAACTCATCGCATCAGCGGCACTTTCGGCGGCATTTTGCCAACCCAGTCTCGTAATGCTATTTTTCATTCAAGATCCGGCCAGTACTGTAGATAGCCCTGGATGAGGTGTACACGTGCTAATTTTTGTCATTTTGGTGCTGTCATACTGCTAGACTTGCAACATGGATAGTAAAAAGTCCCATACATGTAGTAGCACAGTTGTCCATAAAATTTATTGTCATTTTATTTTCTAGGTATTTAAACAAATAGCTGAGCAAAGGAAGGGAAAAGTGACTGTGTTTTACTGCGGACCGCCGGAGCTTGGTCGCATGCTGCAGGTCAGGTGCGACGAATTTGGTTTCACGTTTAGGAAGGAAGTGTTCTAAATCAAATTTGAGTGAGCCATTTAACAAGTTCATTCTTAAATCAAAAAAATGTGTAAAATATATTTTTCTCCATTTTACGTCGTACGGACGACGTTTGTTGAGGGGAAGTAAAGACCCACCTTTTGTACAAATGTTTTTAATCATGTTTGTAATTATTATTATTGTAGCTTAGTGTAGGCCTTTGTGTACGTTCTTAATAAAAAATTGTTCTTACCATTGTATTAGTGCTTCTTGGCTGTATTTCGACTAATAAAAAATGCGGCCTCAAGGAATCGAATCATCGACGTTTCTATTGGCTAAAAATGCGTTTAAAATACAAAACTTCTAAAACGTTGCATACAGCATTTTCTAAAACTAGCTGTACCCCCGGCGTAACATACGCCGGTCTAGCTGGTTCCCGCATACCTCAGCGAAATACTGTAGTGGGCAGTATGGAATTAAAAGGGTGCCGACTGCGGCCTACCCCTTTGCTTCCCTTCCCCCCCCCCCCCCCCGCTCCCCGTAACCCCTTTCTCGTCCCGCACTGACTCCCACGTCTCCGACCCGGATTCCCCTATTGAGTGGTTTGAATATCTCCATCCCTGCTCCCCCTCCATTT
Source organism: Lithobius niger (assembly GCA_023313725.1). Lineage (NCBI taxonomy): Eukaryota > Metazoa > Arthropoda > Chilopoda > Lithobiomorpha > Lithobiidae > Lithobius > Lithobius niger. Next base: position 5,571 of record JAHWFP010000237.1, on the reverse strand, counting down.
TGACCCCTGCTGATTTGTTTTTTATGGAAGTCTTTTTTCTTTTTTTTTTCTTCAATGGAGGACGCTCAATTGCCCGTTTCTCCGTTCTGATACCAAGCGCTTTAAACCCAACACCGGTCGTGCATGCAGTGATTGTTACTGAACCAACTTTGAAACTCTTCAAGTCTGCTCTAAGAGGTAGCATTATTAAAGCAAGTATTTCGATTGTTACTGATTGTTGACAGGCCACACCCGTTTGTTGGCCATTGTCGGTCGCTCCGCCCTCTTTCATTATAGTGCATAATGATGAATTTGCTTGCCCAACCTATAGCGTGTTATATAGATTTATAAAATTAAATTTTGGTTTTAGTACCCATTATTGCCACTAGGTCGGTTTAGACGAAACCTGGAAAACCTGGAGGACCTAGAAATCTCAGGGAAATTGAAAATAAGAGCCAAAAGTTCGGGGAAATTTCAGGGAAACAAATTTTTTTGAAAATCGGGGAAAAGACTGGGAAATTTGAAAAAAAATGTCTTTTGTGTCCGATTCGTAAGTTCTAGTGATTTCTCAGATCAGAAATCAAATCATAGACAAGTAGCAAATATTTTAATTTGTGCATTAATATGTTCCAAGTATTTGAAACCAAATCTTGGGCTGGTACCAATACCTCTGATGAAAATGCGTTTAGTCCCGTCTGGACTAGTCTCTCAACAGCTATTTTCTGGGATGTTGGATTATTTACGTACAAATATTACTAAAAACATTAGCTGCTGCCGGTTTCCCTTACTAAAACATCTAGTAAATACCTGGAAATTGCCATTGGATGCACCTGGAAAACCGAAACTTTTCAGGAAAGTAAAAAAAAATTGAACACTGTAGGTTCTGTTAATCTGTTGGCCAGGAACTCCACGTAATGGCAGTTCTATGCTTACATTTTTCCATGGGCGACTCTAAGATATACTAGCTGGGGACGGCCAGGCAGTTTTGTCTTGGGTGGGTGGCCACGTCCTCTGTAACGGAAACCACCCAAGATTTGTTTTTGACTTATTCATTTGCAGTGGTCTTGCATCGACACAATTATAGGACAAGGTACGAAAGCAGGGCTCATCGACAAAAGCCAGTTTTTGAGAAGCATTAGTTACATGCAGGATGAACTGTCATTTTGAGGCGCTAGGGCTGAAAATTGGGGGTTTTGACAAGATCCAGTAAGATGTTCTGATTGTATGAATCCTATTGGTCAAAGATTGATTGTTGAAGATAGAGGTTGCCTCGCTAGCAGACGTGTCTGTTAACTGTAAGCAACTGAAAGCATAATATTGTCATGTTGAGGATAAATCCATATGCAGTCAAAATCTTTTCAAATATGTGGAAAATGTAAGGAAGAAGCAGGAATAAACTGAGTGTTCACTATTCATAGGGGAGAGATGCAGTAGTAACGTTTTCCACAATGTTAAACCGTAGACTCATTGCTCATGTTAGCGAAAAATTGGGAGGCCTACGCAGCTGAAAGTTTACACCGAATGCGTGGTGATAATGCGCATTGTCCTTTTGTTGGTTTGGGACTTGTAGGGGTTGACAAATTGTAGGGGTCGACAAATTCGTGGGAGTCGTGAAATTTCGCAACCAAAGAATTTACGGAAGGTACGGAAAATCTGTCAAAGTGTTCGGGCTCAAAAACTGGCCGTCTAAACATGAAATTTCGTTTGTTTTCCATTATGGAACCAACAATTTAAAGCAACAATGGCTTGGGACAATCAACCATGGCCCAAAAGCCTGGACGAACTAAAAGGGATGCATGTTGGTGGATGGTTATGCAACAATAAAAACATCCACGAGCCAAACAAAAATGATGTTTTAGTAAAAACTTCAGGGATTTCTGCATGACAAACGGTTAACTAAGAAAGCAAACGAAAAAATTATCATTTGGCTGATGTAACATGTAATTATTCAGGCGGATAATTCTTAAAGAAAGATACATGTAAGACCCATGTAACAGTCCTTACATGTGTTTATTAACGTATGGAAAAGAGAAGGGGATGTGCTGATTGAGTGAGCGAAGGAGTGAAAATCTGTTAGCCAATGTGCAAAAAATGGATTAAAACTTAGGCATGTATATCCTATAAACCAAACCATGTCAATTTGGCTGAGGTAACGGCTAATAGGGCATTGGCAAATGTGAAAATTGAGAAAATTTATAGACGTAAATTCCTCCGGAAATAAAGTAGATAAATGGTGTGGCCTTTGTACGTTCCGTCCTATGACGTGTGATATCCATCCAAAACTGGTATAAGAGAAGCCGCCAAGTTTCCAAAAAGGGTCGGCGTTGAAGGTAGATATCGTAAACCAGGGAAAGGCCACCAAGGTTAATCCCATTAACCAAGTTAATCACACCGAATATTACCTTATTACCGCACAAATGCGTAATGAGCCTAGTTAATGACCGACAATATTACCTCAAACGTGTTAAAATGACAACTTTTGAGTATTGCTACCGCGAGTAGCAATGTTATAGCTTTCATTTACTTTCAACTATTAAGGCGCGTTTACGCAAGGACAATTTTCTCGCTTACTAGCTTTTACTTGGTCAATACTAAATCTGCTGGCTCTGCTTCTCGCCTTTGTCGGAGAATGCGGCTTTCGAGTTGTCTATACGTAGTAACCATGGCAACAACGTGGACGCAAATTTTCTCCTCTCGCGACACGACGTACGACGATTGCAACATGATAGCGTCGATTTATGACAAGAAAACCATTTTTACTGCAGTACAAGACGACGGACACATTCCTGAATACCGGTATTCGAAGGTTTGTCTTCGAATCGATAACTCAGAAATGGACGCCATGTTGGATTTTGAATTCTCGCTGCGAGTAGCTATTTATTCTACCGTCGTTTGATCTCTGCTAGAAGCTGTTTTTTCAGCGAGAATAGCAAATTTTGGAAATAGCGTGAAATGGTAACAATGTTGTAGCAATGTTTAAAATGACTGTTGCACTTTGTTCTTTATCCGTGTTGTTATTTATAATACATTTAATTTGTTGCATATTACCGCAATCATTTAATAGAAACGGGAAATTAATCGTAAATAAATAACGGTTGCCTAGCAAATAGCTTTCAGCGAGCGAGAAGGTCTCTTTGCGTAAACGCGCCCTTAGTCGGGTGTGATTAACCTGGCTAACAGGATTAACCTCGGCGGCCTTTCCATGGTTGAATATCGCTACCTTCAAAGGCTGACCCTTTTGTAGAAAAATGGCGGCTTGTGATATCTGTTTTGGGTGGATACTCGGTACCTTCCTAAACCACCGAACAACACGAACCACTGTTGATGACAGTTCAGCTCATTCCTTACTAAAGGCGTGTTGATGAGGCTTGCTTATGTCAACCATCGTCAGTGATGGATGAATTTCCGGTACCTCGCGCATGCTCAAAAGCTCCACCACTGGCAAACACCCACAACCACCTCCCGAGATGGTTTGCAATTTGGCATTGCTCGCGCCTGGTTACATCCACTAGCCTATCCTGGTCCAATCAATTAGCCACGTCTGGTCACGTTAAAGGTATGACGTAACGAGGGCTCTGTTCAGCTTGTTGATTTTGCTGAGCTGTGATTGCAGTTTCGGAAGGTACTAAACGGCTGACGCAACGTTACTGCGCACGCGCGACGTCATGTTTGGAGCCAAACTGTCTCTAACAGTGGTGCGTTCTGTTCGCTCGTTTAGGAAGGTACTGTTTGTCTAGCTAATTAGTAACGTTTTCCCCATGTTAAATCCCGTAGAATTATTGCTCAAGCCTAGCGAAAAATTGGGAATGCCTGCACAACTGAATGTTTTCACATCAACGCATGGAGATAACATTGTACTTTTGTTGGTTTGGGGCTTGTTGGGGTCAGGACGAATGCGTGGGAGGGTTTTGCAATTCGTTTCTTTTCCGTGTTGCGACCCAAAGATTTCAAGCAGCAATGGCTTGGAAAATCCATCACGGGCCATAGGTTACTATAAAAGCCTGGACATACTAAAAGCTGGACTGCAACGAAGAACAACTGTACCTTCCTAAAGCACTGAACAGCACGCACCAAGGTTAGAAACTTGACGTCGCGCGTGCGCAGTGATGCTGCGTCAGCCGTTCAGTACCTTCCTAAACTACAACACAGCTCAACAAGCTGAGCAAGTATTCGATACGTCATACCTTCACCGTGACCAGACGTGGCTAATGGATTGGACCAGGATTGGTTAATAGATGTGACCAGGCGAGAGCAATGCCAAATTGCGAACCATGTCTGAGAGGTGGTTTGCTGGGGTGGAGGTTTGAGCATGCGCGAGGTAACAGTTTTGACGAAACGGATTCATCGCTGACGATGTTGACGTCAATCAGGCCGCATCAACACGGATATTAGCAGGGAATGAGCCAAACTGTCACCAACAGTGGTGCGTTTGATTCGCTCTGTTTGGTCGTTTAGGAAGGTACTGCAAGTCCTTCAAGTTGCCGTGGGCTGTGTAGCAGTAAAGGGATGCGCGTTATATGATGGTTATGTCACGAGCCAATGGGGTTTATGTTAACCAAAAATCAAAAGGATTTGCACCCTGCAGTTTTAGTAAGTGTACTTCAGCGGTTACTGCATGACAAAATGTGAACGAAGAAAGCAAACGAAATTCTTGTACAGATGCAAACCTATTTACGCTGCCTTTTCGACTATATGTCAAGACTAACTGAGTGGGGAACCGAACCCACGACCTTTGAAATCAAAGGCCAAGGTCCTACCGCTGAAGGACTGCAAAGGCGGTGTCAGTATGGCTCAGCGGTAGAACCTCGGCTTTTGATTTCAAAGGTCGTGGGTTCGATTCCCCGCTTAGGCAGTCTGACATATAAGTCCAAAAGGCAATGTAAGTAGGTTTGTATCTGTATTTATTTAACCCATCTTGAGCCATTGGGTTTTCCGTCCTGTATAACGAAATTCTCAATTTGGCTAATGTAAAGGCTGATTATGTAGACAGAAGATTTTAACGAAAAAAGGTAGAACGATGACTACTCTGAAAAGCATTTTATGAAGTCGTGTAGGCACACATCTGAATTAACACACAAGGGTCGTACGGTATACAGGGTTGAAGTGGGTGTTGGGGCCAAAGTAAGAAAGAAGGAATTTTGGACATAGAGCAGGCGACCATCAATTCAGTTGTGCTCTTCCCTGATCCCTTCGCACTAACACGTTCCTGCTACGCGGGACTTCTCCACCCATTTTCCCATTCATGGACTAAGTTCTCCAAGAAACGCGGGCAGGTGCGAGGGCCAGAGGCATACAACAGTGAGGGGGGGGGGGGGCCCCCCTGTATTTAGGCTTAAAATATTCGGAAGGACGAGAATAAGACCTACAGGAAAGTGGTCGAGTGCTCAGAGATCCCCAAACAAGTCAGATGCGAAGGATGGGCGATCTCGTGGGAACAAAAGAGGAAGTCCAGGACTGACTCCGGAACCCTGTTGCAATGCTACCTGACGAAAGTAGCTTGCCCATCATGCAGAATATCCAGACTATGAAGGTCTAAAATGGATGCAAAGAGTGGTCACCAAAAAAAAATCAATGGCTGGGGTAGGAACCCAA
>JAHWFP010000234.1:0-12150 GCA_023313725.1 Lithobius niger | reverse complement strand
ATCGCAGCTCACTGCATGGAGTCTAAGCATAGTATTGGATGGGAGAACTGAGACGCTGGTGACTTCAAATTCTAAGAATGACAGGCATCTGAGATGCTTAGAATCGACAGCCATACGATTGCATGAAATTGGAGGTGCGTCCCATCATTTCCCCGGGTTGAAAACATCATTGGAAGGGACTTAAAACAACAGCTTGGCCGACAGTGGAAGCTTGACGAGCTAGTGAACACGCTGCCCACGAAATACGGGAGGCTGCAAGGAGCGGAATTTACGAATTCATAGCAGACGATGATGGCAGTTAGGAATTCGTAGCAGACGATTTAGGTGTAAGGAGGCCGATACTTTGTCAAAAGTGCCTGAGGAAGATGGCAGTTTGCCATTGAAAATTCGCAAGACATTGAAAGTGTCTTCGTTGTGAAGTTAAGCAGTAATTTTTTCCATAATTCTCGGAATTGTGACTCTTATTTGACGACTTTCACAGTAATATGACGAGCGTTGTTTTCATAGACATGCTTTCATCCCTTCCAGCTAATCTTGTCCTTGAATAAACAAAGTCACTGGCAATTCAACTTCCAGTCTCCTTCGTGGAATAAACCCATGCTTGGGAAAAATTTCAAGACTGAAAACAATTCAACTCTGGCAACCTGTCGAAGTTCCAAGTCATATGTAGTTTTCAACATCTCAACCATGGCTAACCCCATGTCTCGAGTTGAAATCAACACAACCAACTGGAACCCATCAAATTTCTACAATCTCTGATGGAAATACCGCACAAGCCATTGCAAGACAGCTCCCTCCATTTAACAGGCCTGAAAACGGAGGGACAACCAATCCACACTGCAGCAAGACCCAAGCTTAAACTGCTGACTCTCCTCACTACATCTTCGGTCCGAATCACTCCTCTGTAACCACTTCCGAGCGAAAAAATCAAAAAATAACTGGACCGCCAAACCCAGAACCTCTCCTTTAGACAACCTTGGAGTTGAACCGAAACGCCAATTATGCCCGATCCGAGCTCTGCGCTTCGACATAAGAAGATCCGGCATGAAAACAAACGGAAAGAAAAGGATCAACCTTTCTTCCCCGACTCCCGATCTGTCAAAACCTCCGTAGCAATGTTACCACGCTGGCTAAATAAAAAAAAAATATATATATATATAAATAATAATCCCATCGACGCAGCCTGCGACAAAAATGGCAGCTCGAGCAGCACCATGAGAGTGACAGCATACGAAGTAAGAGCAATCAACACATCACGTGCCCACCAAAACGCTACCCCAATCGAAGTGATCCTGGCAACAAAGTCCTGGCGTCAACCAGCAACCTTCACGTCTCACAACCAAAGGGACATGTCAAGAGAAGGAATCGGACTACACCAGCTGGGACCTATCGTCGGAACCAAAACTGTGGTCAAGCCATCTTAAGCACTCAGAACGAAGCAGAAGCAAGCCATCCATGATAAAAGCAAACCAATCCATGAAGGAAGCACACCATCCACTGAAGGCAGCATTCTTCAATAAAACAACGGTCCTTTCAGGAACTCCAATCACCACGAAAAAGACCAACATCCTGTTTTCATCACCATGTTTTGAATAAAGTGCGAAATTTTGGTAATTTTTTTGGGGGACAGCCTGCTTGCATCCCAGGGGGCCCGTCAAGGCGGTGCCCGCCACCTGTCTTTGACGAGGTCTCTTGTTAATGCTAAAATTAACAAGGTTAAGATTTTTCTGCAACAAAAAAGTCCATTTGGACAGCCCTCAACCCGGCTGGCTAAAAATGGTTTCTTTTGCCGGAAAAATACTTGACCTAATCCTGCCCTACCTCCTCTCTTGAGTCACCGCCTGACACATTGAGAGGAAAATAAATGTCGAAAGCGTTTGCGCTCTCGCTTTTATAGAGGAGAACTGCGCCGCGCAGGCGCAGTAGAGGCATGCAAGCAGGCGGTTATACACAGCTGGGAAACGTCCCATTGAGAACAATCAGTGGCGGATTTAGGTGGGTCCGCCGGGTGCGACCGCACCCCCCTTCGGTGGTAAAGAAATAAAAAAAAAAGGCCATTCTCGGGTCAAAAAATGGTTATCACGTTTCTGCGTTGACCATCAAAATGATTTGTTTACTTGCCCATGAATGACAAAAAGAAAAAAAATGTAATAAATTAAGGGGTGTTCAACTTAGCCCTAAAGGGGTCACAGTAGAGGAGTCACCTTCTTCCCAGAAAGAAGCCCCACACGGAATTACACATAAAAGGGAGCGGGCACAAATTACGTAAAACACTTTTTTTTTAGCAACGTAAACTCCCTCCTCCCCATCCCTGTTTGTAAACACCAATGTAGCACTGGGCGTAACCCCCTCTCATCCCCCACCTGAAAATATGTAATTAATTTTTGGATGAATTAGTTTATATAAGATGTTAGAATAGGGATGCAATGACCAGTCAATATGAAAAAATAAAATTTCAAGTTGCAAATAGAAGTTACAAAAATCATTTAGCTAAACGAATTTAGAGAAAAAAATAAGCAAAAAAATTATTTGGCGAGAATTAATAGCTACGTACCACTCCGTCACACTCCACTCCACATTTTTGCAAGCCTTCCTGCTCCCCCCCTACCCCAACGCGTCACGTACGGAAGTTGTGTACGCTCCCAAAGGAAAGGATTAAGACATGCTTCAGAAAATGCTACTGTCGTTGCAGTTCAAATCTTTTCATCTGGTTAGGAAAATTCAAACCAAGGCCCAGCCCAGCTACCAAAAGTTGCCAACTTGACGGGTAAGAAAACCACGCAGAAGTCGAATATACTTAGTTATTTTGCACCACCTGAGAAACGCGTTTGTAGTGAAAGAAGTTTTTGTACACTGAAAAGATTAAAATCCTGCGATCAACAATGACCAACGTTAACAGGCCTTGCCTTATTAAACATTCATCGAAACACTCCAATGACGTAAATTACAAACAAAAACATCAAGTGTGCCCCAAAAAAGGGGGATATATGATTGAATTTTCACTTGTTCCATCTGTTCAGCTGTTCTTTACTTTTAAAATATATGTTTGGTAATGCATAACAGCAGCTAAACAGATGGAATATTCTCAATTGCACATTTTATTATTTCAATTAAAAATTATCTATTTTTATCCGTGTTCATTTTAACAAGTGAAAATTCAATCATATATCCCCCTTTTTTACGGCACACTTGACGTTTTTGTTTGTAATCTGTGTACCTTTTTTACAGCTATGGCGTCGCGCTACGAAGCTTTATGAATGCAATCGATTATTGTTGGCTACTTTGAAACAATTCAACTCATCTCTGAAAGCATCCATCTGCGACATAAATACGCCATCCTATCATTTCTAGGTGCCAATTTCAACCTAGCTTAATTTGGTTTGAATGTATATCGTTTAGCTGAAAGATGGATTCTTTCATTCATTTATTTCCCAGGAGCCCTGGTCCGAAACCGCACGCTCCTAAGTACAAATGCTAGAACTCAAATCAACAAGATAACTCCAACTGTTACATAAAATCACCCTGCAGACAGGAAGCAACCTGTTTACGCCCGGGATAGCTTACCTACTCATTCTTTCATTTTGCCCTTCAACAATCGACTTTTTAGCAAAGACATACCATGTGCACGAAGAATGGATCTGGAGTTTGCAGAGTGGCATTCCCTAAATACAATGGTTAAAACAATGTAAAACAATCATAATGATCGTTTAGGGTCCCGTAACTCCGGAATGGATCGACCAATTGAAAAGGTGGTCCTGTAAGGTTGAAGGCAAAGGAAATTTCTGGCTCAGATCATGTTTCATATGTTAGGTAGGTGCAGTAGTTTTTTCTGAAACCGTGTCAGCCAAGAACAAGAACACCACCAAGTGAACAGTTTTCAAATTTACGTGTGGCTTCCTACGTTTACTCTTGCACAGAATTGCATAAAAGTTGGTGTAAATTTTGGAAAAGTTGCTATCTACTATCTGGCCAAGTTTGGTAGAAATATATTAAATAGAAACGGAGAAATTAATAGTTTTAGTTTTGCTGGCGAGAGGACTTCAATCATATATATACACGGCTATCGCCGTGCATGATAATGTAATAGACAAGTTTGCTAGGAAAGGCAATCGTCGTTTGGATTTTCTTTTGTAAGGCTGCAGTGACGGTCTGAACTAATTATCATTTAAATAAAAAGTGAGTTTTGAAAGCCTTGAGAAATGAAATCCTTAAAAAAAAAGTATATTTTAAACAAAGGGTAATTTTTTTAAATAGTCGTGTTTCATCCCAATACTAAGGAAAATTCGTAAAGATTTCAAATTGCTTCGGCTGTGAAGAGAAAAATAAGTAACCTAGTGTTTCGGCATTAGTTTCTACAAATTCGCTGAGTCGAAGTATTAATAATTTATCGTTTATGATACTGGAAAATCATGCACTCCAGAAGCCATAAAATGCCCTCAAATTCTTAAAATTTAAAAGCTTCTGGGGCTCAGCCCCAGACCCCCTTGCTGGTGTAGAACAGCAATTCCCCCCCCCCCCCTTCACACATTTCTAGATACACCACTGAGGACAATGTAATGCTAAAATTAACAAGGTTAAGTATTTTTCGGCTGGCAAACTGGGCTTTTTAACTGGATCTGCAAGAATTCGTTGCCTAAGCCTAAGGGAGGGGGCACAGGAGGTGCTTGGGGAGGGGGGCACTGGGAGCCCTTGGGATATTTCATGGGGAATCTATGCCTGGTTCGATTTGTACTGCTAAGAAACACTTGTGTACCAAATTTCATGCTTTTAGCTGGATTTGCAAGAATTTATGTGCTCCACTTAATGATGTATTCCAACAGATGTTTTCATTGACTTTGCTAAGGCATTCGAATCAGTCGTTCACTCTAAATTAATTGCTAAACTAAAACATGTCGGTATATCGAGTAGTGTACTAAATTGGATTGAAGATTTTCTTTTCAATCGTACTCATCAAGTTATAATAGGCTCTACTGCGTCAGACCTGATGCCTGTAAAAAGCGGTGTCCCCCAAGGTTCTATTCTAGGACCAGTCTTGTTCATAATATATATCAATGATCTTACATGTACATCATCTGAGTGTACCTTGACCAGGTATGCCGATGATATCGAAACGTACGGCCCTTCTACGACGCCACAGGAACATCAACTCCTAAAAAATGAGTTATTAAATATATCTTAACTGGTCCTCATTACGGCAACTTCCTATTGCAGCACATAAATGTGAAGTGCTATACATTGGAAAATCTAACGTACAATTCCCGTATTCGTTAATGAATACTTACATAGAACCCAAACCCTTTTTAAAAACTCTTGGTGTTTGGCTTACCCCAGACCTTAAATTCTCTCACCACGTTCAGCAAATTGTTAATTCAGTAAATAAGCGCTCAGCAATGATCAGACGTTGTTTCACTTCTGGGGATGTACATATCCTCATTTGGGCATTTAAGGTATATATTAGACCATTGTTGGAGTATGCAAGCCCAATATGGTCCCCTCACCTTGTAAAAGATATTGACCGTATTGAGTGTGTTCATAGCCGATTTACAAAATCACTTAAAGGTCTCAGCAAACTTACTTGTAGGGAGCGTCTAGTGGCTACCGGACTTGAATCACTCGAGTTGAGGCGCCTCCGTACAGACCTTACATTCTCAATTCTTAAGGGCTTTGTTGATATTGATGCTTCAAAATTTTTCGAACTTGCAGTACGAGCATCACAAGGGGACATAAGCTTAAACTGATCGTCACAAGAACACGCCTTGACTCGTGCAAATTTTTTTTTCTAACCGCATTGTTAAAGTTTGGAATGGTCTCCCAATTGATGTAATCAATGTGAACTCTGTGGCTTTGTTCAAAAGTGGGCTCCGCAACCTTGACCTTACAAAATATTTGACCAAATTTTAAATTTTATTCTTTTAATGCTGTAGGCTGAGTGTCAGTGGCAAAAGCCCTTCCTTTGACCTGTTTTGCATTCTACTGCAAACAAATGTACTAAATAAATAAATAAATGTCTGCCTAGTGCTCTACAATAATAAATGGTCTGCCCACGAGAATACTGTAGTCACTTTAAAATCGCGTCTAAAATGCTCTGGTCGTTAATACATACATTTTAAGCTCTAAAAATTGAAAATCGGTTAATTGGTTCGATCGCTATTTTGTGAATTTTTGGGAATTTTTAAGAATTTATGGATTTTTTTTTAAACTTTTGGAATATTTATTGACTTTCAGCTACTATTAGAGGCTTTTTCTCAATATTTTGAGTCTTTTTTAAACTTTATCATTACTTATGGCTTTAAAAAAAATATTTTGGAATGTTTACTGAATTTTGTGAGACCGAGTCATAACCACGATGATTTCTCTCCGAAATTGTGACTATCAAGATTTTTAAGATGATGATACCGTACTTAAAACTTGTCGTGGTGGTCTACACATAAGTGAGTTCGTAGGGGGATGGCCAAGTAGGGAGATGCGTTTGAAAGCAGTAATGACGATAATTTTATTAGAGAACATTCATGAAAACTCCTACTACCTCATCCCAGAGGCCATCTGAGAAGAACAAACAGTACATTTCTGTTTTGGTGATGAAAACATATTGGTTTTATTTCGCCGCAGACAATAGCATTTTCATAATGTTGAGTAAATGCCTACTTCACAACACTGGTTAACACTAATCATAGTCCCATGAAGCTTCTATTGGGATTAAATATCTAAGATGGTATTTGGTGCTCCCTCGGCTCATTAATTATCCTTGACATCATTACCTTTGAAGCTGTAGGTTACAAATGACATAGTAGGCCCGGGACACCCACGTCCACCGAACAGCGTTAAAACAATCTTCACTAAAGGGCATTTTAGCAGCAACACCAGTACAACAACGCTCTTAAGAAAGATCACAATGCACAACAGCCGTTATATTACGTACTGTTAAACCCCACGTAGCACTATTACAATCGTAGCCTCCAATTCATAAAGGACTACAAATTTTCCACCGTGTGCAAACCAAACAAATGAGGAACCAACCAACAAAGTTCCCACAAACTTTCACCACAATTAGAGGCCTTTTTTCGATCTTTTGTTTTTTTTTCCACTATTTTTTACCTTTATTTTTCTTGGAATTTTTCTACGTATTTTTTCATGGTATTTTTGTACATATTTTTTCAGGAGAAATTTTTCAGTGCATTTCTTCATGATAAATTTTTCTATGTGAATGGACAATGGACCAGAATAGGGGACCATATATGAGCTGGTCATTTATAGGTCATTATCACTTTTTTGCAAATTGTGAAATTTATTGAATTTTGGTACTTAATGTGACTTTTTACCCTATTTTTCTGTTTTTTTTTAACCTTACTTTCTTATTTTTGTTACTAAATTTGGAGTTTTGGAAATAATTAAATTTAATTATTACTACACTGCTTTTGTGTCGTGTGGATTTATCTTGAACTGACTAAAATGCAAGAGAACAGCCTAATTATTACAATTTCAAAATTCACATTGTAATAATTATTTTAAATTAATAAGCATCATTTAAATGTATTGGTGAACATTTGGTCTCCTGTTTAACACTTATTAGGCTAAGTGTCTACAACATTATTTAGGTAACAGAAAGTTGGAAATTTGGGAAAACAAAAACATACGAGAGAACAGACAAATTTTGAAGAGACAATAACGCTTACGCCAGACAAATTTTTAAATGCTTAGAACAGACAAATTTTTACATTTTTAACTTTTACATTGTTGTAATTATTTTTAAATAATAAACGTCTTTTAAAAGTATTGGTCAACATAGGTCGCCTATTTAATAGTTTTTAGGTACAACATTTATATAAGTAACAGCAATTGGAAAATTTGGAGTTTTCAAAAAGTATGTAACCACTTCATCTTATAATGTTTGACAATTTTGCTAGCAGTTTTGTTTCCACTGGTTGCCTGGATTTGTGAATATTATTCAATAATGAGCTCTTTTTATAACAAAGAAATGATTACCAGTAATTATACACAGTCTGCAACCTACTGTGTCACTTACAGTAAGTTGCAAGTAGTATTGTACACTATAGTGTGTATCATAATTTGTGCCCAATTTGTTTCTCCCTCTCCACACCTCTTGTGGATTATGATCAAGAAATTGTCTATGCTATTCGCACAAAGCTGAGAAGAATACCATACGTATTATTGTTTTATGTTTTTAATTTTGCAGCTTGAAAAGGGCGTAATGGCTAAAGGAAATGTTGAAATATGGCTTGGTGAACTGCTAAAAGAACAACAGAAATCCTTGAATGGTATTGTGCGGCAGGCTTTTCAAACCATCACTGCTCCTGGATTTGAATTGCTTCCTTTCTTAGAATCTGAAGCTGCACAGGTAATTCTTTTATTACTAATGGATTGGTGCATTTAAACAATGCGGAGAAAAATGCATTTTGAGTAGAATTAACTGCATGGTTTGGTTGGTTTAAGGTAACATGGTACCCTAGACAAAATTCAAGAATGGGGCCCTTCCCATCCGTTTCCTCAGTGGAACTCCCAACTTGCATTGGGGATGGTTTGAGTGGTGCTGTGGATGCTACTTTCTCAACTTGGGGGCTTAATGGATCGGAACCGTACCTGCATGGGGTGCTTGCTGTGCATTGACACGTCCTTGCCAAAGAGACACACACCAAATTTCAACTGTTGTGTACATTGAGCTTCTGCTGCATATTGCTTTGTTTCCTTTTTTCATATCCGCGATTTCAAGAAAAAGGATGGGGGAAAATAGGTCCGGCACCAGCCAAAGGGGCCTACTACAAATATGCCACAGTGCCACTACAAATCTAGACCCCAAACTGTCCTGAATATTATTGGACTATCCAGGAATAAGAACCAAGATGGTGGAAAAAGATATTACAGCACCTACTGGTTTCCAGCGATCGACACTACTTCGGCTACTTAAAGCAAACTCTGCTGCTACTGCAACAATCTACCGATGATGAAGAAGTCCCAATTCTTGCTGCTGAAGTCACCGTGAAAGAACAAACTGTCATTCAATTAAGGAGCTTCTCGACCAACTTATAAATCTGGAACCACGTGATCGCGTAGCAAGATGGTGGCCATGCCTCAAGAAGGTGGCCATGCTTTTTTCCTACCCTTTGTCCTTACAAGGTGGCGCGCCTGCTGTCGCAAGCACAGGAAATAATGACGTCATTGCACGACCGCCACCAACTGGTTGCACCCCATGCTTGAGCTGTGTGACAGTGCGGCTTACTGACAATGGGTAGATCCATGTAAAATTTTTAAGCCATTTAATAAATTCATTTACTAAGTTCGACATTAAGGCGTCAATCTAACATTAATATTACTGCTGCAAAACCAGACTGCCATGCCAAGCGCAGTATGTTTGGTGCTCAGATCCGTCGGGATTACTGTAAAATCTAAAAAATTTGATACTCTTCTGCACTGTTCATTTACTGTGGATGAATTTGCTCTCACTTAAATATTTTTAAATCCATACCCCCCCCCCCAGGTATTGCAACATATTTGGGGAGGCTATATGCTTTGGTGGAAACGCCTTCTACCAATATGACCTGGTGCTCTCTGCCAACCCTGTAATAGACTGGAGTATCGTAGACTGTAGTAGACAGGATTATTTTCAACCCTATTTTTGTAGGGCATAAAGAGTTTAGCATGTACCGTTTTCAACAGGACAGCTCATTCAGCCCATCTAAGCCCTCTTGTCTCACAGAATGCAACAGCTCAAAACCAGGGCAGATCCTCTCGAGGACAACTGACTAGCAATGCCACACCGGCTATTCTCTCTGGGAAAGTTTCCCTTTCCCTCGCGGGAAAGTTAGGTTGTCATTGCGTGCTTTGCACGGGCGTTGGAAGTGTGGAAAGGAATGCAGCCGTCGTGGTGGAAACAAAAAGGACCATACTCACCCAAAGTTGGCTATTCCCAATGGGGTGATGGTAAAAACATACTGATCACTGCCTGACAGTGGTCAGTGTGTCCAGTGTCTCCAGATGGCCACAACCAGCTACTATTGAGTTCCTGTTTCGTATAATGCTTGGGGCTTGGGTGTAATTGGATTTTAATGATATAAGTACCTTGTGTGAAGTTTGAGACCATTCTGGAATTTACAGATAATTCAAGTGCTGACTAATTTGGACTTTCTATGGGCCGCTTAGTGCTCACGTAAGCTTAGATAGTAGGGAGAGGCTGTTAGGGTGTGGTGAATGGGGTGAGGCCCTGGTTACATACGTACTCGCTTGCGAATTTGGTGGCTGAAGCCCTATTGTCTTAACTCATTTGGGAACAAAGTTGCTTAAGCGCGAACAATGTGATTGAGAATCAACTCAAAATTTCACACTGAAGTCACATAGTCGAATTTTATTTGAGAGGAAAACAGCTTAGGTGCAAACTGTGTGATGGTGCCTTAGTAGAAAGATTAGCTTAGAGGTACATCGTCACATTCAGTCTGAAGAGAAGGGAATTAAATGCAGTCAGTGTGAACGCTGATCATGTAACGTCACATTAAAAGTTTCCTTGATTTCATTCCATGCAGAAGCAGTTTAAGTGCGAGTTGTGAGATGGTGTCTACAAACAAGGATTGGCCTTAGAGGCACATCTCTGTCCACTGTGGTGATAAATGAAATCATGCAATGAAATGTGAACTTCAGTCATTGGAAGATACGGGCGTTTCGGAAGTAGTTGACCAATGACTAGCCACCCCACATCGAATTAGGAATTTCAAGTGGATATTCTCAAAGAAATATAAGTAGGGAGTCCTATAGAAATTCAAGGCATGGTTTGTGGCTCTCGGTAATTCCGCAAGGCCACAATTAGACTTCAGGGAAATATCAAGTGATACGAACTGGCGACTAATGTTGCTATCACCACTTTATGATGCTACCCGTTCCGGACTGCAGATGTCCGGATTGCGTATCTTTACGGCCAAATCGATCGTGTCATTTTTTTTGCGTCTACCCCCATGGTATATTCAGAGGCACCCCAAGGTGGGGGAGGGGGGATCCAAGGTGTGGAAACTTAAAAAGGTCTCTACGGCTAGATGGGTTCTGGAGATGACAGGAGTGATGGCAAAGTGCGCCTTCAAACAAAGTCAGTGGGACCCTTGTCTGTTCATACGACACTTCGAAAATGATGTGATGTTATAAATAAATAAATAAACATTTGTTGCAGGAGCAACGGGAAGGCAAGGATCGGTGTGATCACTAGCTGCCAACCCAACTAGAGAAAGTGACGTAAAGATGTGGCTGGATGCGAGACCACTGGGGCCTGTTGTCAAAAATTAACCGAGTGTTAAAAACGTCGTAAAAATTTGGTTAAATTTAGTTGGCTTAAGGTGATGACGAAAGGCATTTACGCTCTTCGAGGAGACAGCTGCTTCGGGGAGCGAATTCCAAGCCCCAATAACTCGCACCTAAAATTTGGGAATTTGTAATTTGAAAGAGGGAACTGTAGTTGTTCCCTCTATGTTCAGATCGAAAAAAGGCAAATTGACTTGAACCAATCCACGCAAAATTTTAAATGCCAAAATTAGATCAGACTTAAGTCTCCGCAATTAAAGTGATTCAAGTTTTAGCCACAGAATCCGCTCACTGTAAATAAGGTTGCGCATACCATGCAACGATTTTGTGAATCTCTGTTGTACTGCCTCAATCCTCTCAATGTCTCCCAACAGGCTGGTGACCAAACTTTGTCAATGGTAATTCACGTTCACGACAAGCTTTTCAGCACACCCAGTCCCTTGCTTGATCTCTCCAAGAAATATTTATGGAAACATTTCACATTGGTGGAAACGATGAATATCTTTTACCTAGGTCTACTTATCGAAGCTAAATCTGATGGGTTGTATGTGTCCCATGTACCCTATATCAGTAAGATCTTACAAGAATGCCAGATAGAAGATTGCTCACTAGTGGGAACACCAATATTGTTGTCCATGAACACTGATAACTGTGAATAGTCACCTGGCTTTGACCACACAAGATACCTATATCTTATCGGGTCGTTATTTTACCTTGTATCAGGTATGCGACCCTATTTCAGTCATACAGTTATCAATCTTTCGAGGTATAATGTGTATCCCAAGGAATGTCATTGGAAATAAGCCAAGCGGGTTGTGAGGTACCTTACTATACTATAAACTCTTCTACCCTTGT